>JAMJFZ010000417.1:2257500-2375000 GCA_026225945.1 Cricetomys ansorgei
AACAAGGTTTTGGAGTCTTTTCTGATCTGTGCATCCACTGCCCATGATTCGGCACTGCTGTTTGCCAGGTCTCTGTGGGTGCCAGGGAACTTGTTCAGAATAATACAGGCTCATTAGGTGCAGTTGGCTTTTCATTCCTACTCACCATACTTTGCTCCACCCTTTTCAAAGTCTCATCATCTGACAAAGAAGACAGTCAAACATTCAAAAAAAAAAAAAAAAAAAGCAGAGCCTTCAATTTGTTGGGCACCAAAATTCTTCCCATGATTCCCATGATCCTATTCAGCAAGCTGTTGCTCTTTTTTTTTTTTTTTAACCTCTGTACAACTATACAATGTCAAGTATTTGGGTTGGTTGATTGGTTGGTTGGTTTATGTTTTGTTGGGACAGGGTCTTGCTATTTATCTCAGGCTAGCCTTAAACTCATGATCTTCCTTCGGCCTCCTGAGTGCTGAGATTTCAGGCATACATCACCATACTCAGCTCAAATGGCTATTTTTGAAGACTTCTAATTAAAGTATAAGTTATATACATAAATACATAAATCTTAAGTATATTGCTTAAAATTTCATATCTGGGTTTACTCAGGGACACCACCTACAACAAGATACCAAATGTTTCTGGCACCTCAGAAGGGTTTTTTTTTCATGTCCCTTTCAACAATAAGGTCCCTTCCCGAGATGACAAATAATTCCAATTTTCTCAGAACTACCTAATTTTAGCAATAAAAGTTCAATATCTCAGGAAACCTCTCAATCCCAGTCCAAAAAAAAAAAAAAAAAAAAAAAACAGCTCACCTGATCTCCTCTTAAAAGTAGTCACTATTCTGGGTTGAATCACCGCGGATGACTTTTGCCTGTTTTTGAACTTCATTTAAATGGAATAGTACAGTATTAGAGTATTAGAATATCCTCAAGTTATGGTATTTACCCATGTTAGTGTATGAATCAAAAGTTTGTTTGCTTTTTCCTAAAAGTAAAATAGCTTACTTTTGATAACACAAGCTATATAGTCTGCTATTGATGAACACTTAAGTTGCATTTAGTTTGAGTTATTGTGACTTGAAATTGATGCCAACATTCTTATATGTGCCTACAGTTGAATATAAGTATGTCAAAGTGAATTTCCTGGATCATAATATTATATGTGGACAGAGTCCGAAGGGACTGCCAATCAGTTTTCCAATATGTGATGTACATATATGCTTCTGCCTATATGCAATGGAAGAGTGGGTACTGACTGCTGTTTGCAGTCTTCATCGGAACTCACTATTGTTAATTTGAACTTCAGATATTTTAGTGGGTTTCTAGCAGTATCTTGCATGGTCTCACTTGCATTTTTTTTTGATAATTCATGGTGTAGGTCCCTTTTTCATCTATTTATTGGCTTCTTTGACCTTTAATAAGGTACTTAAATTTGTCCATTTTGTAAGGTTTTCTGTATTATTGTTGATTTTCACACGTTTCACAAATTATGTGTATGTTCTGAATACAATCTTATTGTATGATATGTGTGTTATAAGTAGTTTCTTATATACCAAAGGTCTAGCCCTGGAAGTTCAGCGACCCAGGAGGGAGAGGCAGAGTTGGCGAAATAATATGAAAAAAGCCACACGTCATATGAATGGAACAAGCCTTCTCTCTTTATCCAGGCTTTTCTCTCTCCTCTATTCTCTTTCTTATTCCTTCTCTTTATATCTTCTCCATAAAATCACACATATACACATTCACTCACATCTTGTGGATGAAGCAAAATTTCAACACACACACACACTCATTTACATATATCTTGTAGAAGAAGCAAAGCTTCATCACATATACATCTCACATACACACACATCTTGCAAGTTTTAACACAAATGCACCTTCCCCATACATCTTATAAACTTCCTTTTGTAAGCTTCTTCTTCCTTATGGAAGAAGCAAAGCTCCAACACACATAGATCTTACTCACACATCTTGCAAGCTTCCTTCTTCCCTTCTCTCGTCTCTTGTCTGTTTCCTTAATATTTCCCATACACCTATATACCTCTTAAACAATAGCCTCTACATAAGAAGAAATCACATCATAATCACAAGTCCTATTTATCCTAGTGAATTACATATTTTTAAAAAAAACAGGTTGTTTTCAATATCCACACATAATCACGCACAAACACCCAGTTTTACATGTACTTTTCCCCTCACAGTACATCTATATCCAAGAAACAATAATTTTGTTTGTAGATTAACAGAGTTTAAGCAAGTCAAATATTTTCACAGCCAGCTTCTATTGTAGCTGGCATGTCACAGTCTTGCAATTACTAGGAAATGAGTACACGTCATAGTATCCTAACTTAACACAATTCTTATACAGTGAAACAAGTTTATTATTAACTAGAAAACTTTAAGTCAGGGGTCTTTTTGCTTTCCTTAGGTAAAAGGAGAATCTGCTGCACAGCTCCATATCCTCAAGGTACACCCCAAACTCATCAGCAAATTTTTAATTATAGAGACCAGGAAAGAATCAATTTTAATTGTGGTCAAGGAAGTTCAAGCCTAACAATGGGTGCTGAAACTCATTTGTTATTTCTTGATCATGGGTCTGTTTTTCATAGGTGAAACTTGTGGACCTTAGCAATTAAGTTTTCTTTGTTCTAGATATCCTAATCCTGACCAACAAGTCCCTAGCAAAAGTATGTTTTCTTACTTTTATGCTATTCATTAGGTTACTAATGTTTCATAAGTTACTAGTTCCAAGGCAGCTGGCAAAACATCCTAAACTGATCCTGTAACTATATGTGAGAAACACCTACTGTTCCTAACTATACGTGTTTCTTAGTTATTCTTTCTGGAGTTTCAATTGAATCACTAGTTTAACTGAGTGGCATTGCCTTGCTCAAGTGGCATTGCTCGAGGGAAAATCACCATTGTTATGTGTGCCAGTAACACTGCCCACTGAGAGGTTAGAAACCCCATAGGTATGACCCCATACCCCATGCCACAAGAGAGACAGGGAGACCATGGTAGCAACAAGCATGATAAGGCCCAGCAGTGGCAAAGAGCATTCAGGAGACAATCCCCCAGAAAGCGAAGGTAAAAACCTACTATTGCCTTGCTGAACAGTAGGGTGTACCCCTGAAGCTCCATACTGGCTGCTGTTCCCCTACACTACTCCCAGCAATAATAGATTTCTTTTTGTTTTCTGCATAGACATGATAGTATGCAGAAGATTCCTCCAAGCAATCCTCCTATATAGCATCCTCAGTCTCTGTCCACTCTGAGGTAGAAAGGCAGACCAGGAAGTTCACAGTCTGACACTGGAACCAGGAATCACACAATAACTTTAATGACCTACCAGCTAGGTCTCACCTCCCAAATTTTCACAGCCCCCAGTATAATGCCACTGCCTGGGGAACAAATGTTCAAAACATGAGCCTGTGGGAAACATTTTCAATTTCAACCAACAACAGTATTAGAAATGATCTAGAGATGTTTTAGCATCTACAGAAAAATATATAGCCTAGGTTCTATATAAAGGCTTTGCCATCTTACACAAGCGATTTGTGATAGACCTGTCCCTAATTCCCCATGGATAATGAAGGAAAACTGTAGTCATAAAAATTCATAACCTAGCCAGGCAGTGGTGGCACACACCTTTAATCCCAGCACTCGGGAGGCAGAGGCAGGTGGATCTCTGTGAGTTTGAGGGCAGCCTGGTCTACAGAGTGAGCTCCTGAACAGCTAGAGTTACAATAGAGAAACTCTGTCTCAAAAAAATTTTTTTTTAAATCATAGTCTCATAGTTTCTAAAAATCAGGGTTAGGGTGTAGGTCAGTGATAGAGTACTTGCTTAACATGTGCACGCCCCTGAGTTTTATACCCAGCACCATAAAACAATGAATCAAAACCTTAGAAAGTTAAGGAGAAGGTAAAAATCACCTATAACAGAAGCAACCGCTATAAATGTATTGGAGATCTTCCTTCTAGACTTTTTCTAGTCAGATTTAACTTGGCTGCAGATGAGTTCTATATGTAATGTTCCCTTATGGCTTAATTGCATATGAGCTACTGCTCCCCTTGTTACTGGACTCATTAAGCAGCATCTCATCATGTAGCTATAACACAGTTTAATTTAATATTGTTGAATGTTGTTATTGCTTGATTTTTTTCTTATTTATCAAAATTATACTTTGATATAAATGTGTTATTCAAAGACTTTTCTGAATCTTATTATTTCCTTGAGACAAATTTCGTTTTCAAAGCTACCATATACTGACTACTTTCTCCAGGACAAGCACACTTCATACACATTGGTGATAGTTGATCTTTGGCACCAGAGACATTTTTCTTCCCGTTTTATAGGTGGGGAATCTAAAACACATGTTTAAAGCTTACACAGGTAGGAAATTTTGGAACTTGGATTTAGACATGGACCTGCCTCCTGACTCCTAATGAAGCAACTCTCTGTTGCTTCATTATGTTACTGTTGTAGAACTACTGGATGACAAGGACATGAGCATTTTTACATGAGAAGGGTGTGTGTATGTGCTTACATATATGCATGTACGCATGCACATGTGCATGCCACATCCTGCTTGGAAGTCAGAGGACAACTTGTAGGTGTTGATTCTCTCCTTCCACCACATGGGTCTCAGGCATCATACTCAACAAGTGTTGATGCATCCTGCCACCCCCGCCCACTAGAAGTTTTAAAATAGGCTCATAGCATCTTTGTGAGTCATAACCTTTGCCTCCACGATTATGTACATTAACTACAAAACAAAATCTAAAAGTCTTAAATATAGCATTCAAGTGACTCACTGTTTCCACTTGCTTTGCCTGTCTTCTCCTTGGGTGAATCCATGTCTTTATCTTCCAGGCCAGAGATGGCCTTTAACTCTACTGCTTGTGTTTGTTCAATTCTGACCTTTCAGCCTCAAATACCTTGACATTAGATATCCACCTATCCAAATCCTACTCAGGCTTCAAGACCAAGCATATATCACATCTATGAATCCTGTCCAGATCCTCTTATTGCTCTGCTTTCCACAGCATGTGATTTACACATTCTATAGCATTTGTCACATTCTGTTCCACAATAAACTTTGTGGCAGACATGTTACTCACACATGGTTCCCAAGATTACCAATTCCTTATAGGTAGGGACTCCCTGTTATTTATCTTTATAACCACAATCCATACTTTATGTAAGACACTTTACATAAATTTTGACATTAAAGTTTTGTTGAATGATGATTAGCTCCACCCTCAGAGGGAGCTTTTACAATTTTCCTAACTCATGTGCATGATTGGAGTAGTCTATTTGGGTTGGAGGAAGTGTCTCCCAATTCTTCCTATTGTATCTGAAATACAATGGCTGGAGCTGAGCCTAGAGACAATCACAGTGGTTTTGGACTGTTAACATTTCCTTCTGGGTGCAGGGGGCATCGGGGGTGAGCTCTGCTGAGACTGTTCCTGGCTCTATGACCTCTCTCTCCATTGCTTCTGGGGCTACTATCTCATGCCCAGGAAGCTGCTTGCTTTTCTCTGCCCATAGCTCTTCCTTCTACCATAAAAATGACATAGTAGATAGTACCCTACGAAGCCACTCAGGGTGTACAAGAGCAGAGGTACTAACAAAGGGGAACATAGGGTTAAGATAGAAAATGGAAAGAAGTTACAATGGCTGGGGCTATAGCTCAAAAATAGCACACTTACTTAGGAGGTGAAAGGCCCTAAGTTCCATTCCAGCACCAAAAGGAAAAGTTCCATGATTCTACCTCTGTTTGAACCCTTCCTGATACTTGTGGTACAATCTCACCTGGAGGGCTCAAGGAGATGGTAGAGAAAAAACCTAGTTACCCCTCCCCTAGGCCAAGAACAATGCTTTTCTGGCAATCACAGTTCTCAGAGCCTCCTGGACCAGATTTGTCAGACATGCTTAGCTTCCTAGTTTTTTTTATTAGAAAAAGAAGAGAAAAAAATCAGTAAACCATAGAAAGAAATCACCCAGTGGAGAACTACAATCCACCTTAGCATACCTGAATCAAAATGACAGAGCATGAAATAATGTGTTTTACTCTGCATCAGCTGCCCTGCCAGCCCCAGATGTCAGCTGCTTTGCCTGCCACAGTGATGATTTCATCTGGCACAGTGGAAATCTTTGAGCAACCCACAAAAGCTTCACTGGCAAAGCCCCAAGGGGCCCTGGGAAGAGGGAGGTGCAGGACAGAACTGGACATGGGAGGAAAGAAACAAGAGTCCCCAGTAGAAGAGGAAAGCCAGCTAAGACTTCCATCTGCCAGGTAGTCCAAGATGTTGGCAACCCTATGAGTACTACCAGGTGAGGCTCTGGATAACAATGGTTTGCCAGCAAGAGACATGGAAAGACAAAGGAGAAGGAGCCTGACTAGAGCTATGGTTGCACAGACACTAAGCATGACAGTGTAGGATGTTGAGCTAAGATGGTCCTCTACTTCAACAATTCAAGGCTAGTCTGCTAAGCAACCATTTGTTTGGTGGTGGAAGTGGTGGTGGTGGTGATGGTGGTGGAAGTTTTAAAACAGGGCCTCACCATGCTGGGATTAGAGGAGTGTGACACTACATTCAGCTTTTTGTGTCATAACCAAGGTTAAGATTAGGTTAGTTACAAGGACCAAAAAGTGTGCTCAGAAGCTAGCATGATCGTTGGCCTTGATTGTTATTTTGACTAGATTTAGAATCACCCAAGAGACACACCTCTGGTAATGATCATAAAGGTGTTTCCAGAGAAGTCCAATGGAGGAGAAAAGATCCACCCTAATTGTGGTAGCACCATTCCAAGGGCTATAGATCTGGACTAAAGAAAGAAAGAAAAGAAAGAAAGAAAGAAAGAAAGAAAGAAAGAAAGAAAGAAAGAAAGAAAGAAAGAAAGAAAGAAAGAAAGGGAGAGAGAGAGGGGGAGGGAGGGAGGGGGAGGGGAGGGGAAGGGAAGGAGGAGGAAAAGGAGGAGGAGAAGAAGAAGAGGAGGAGGAGGAGGAGGAGGAGGAGGAGGAGGAGGAGGAGGAAGAAGAAGAAGAAGAAGAAGAAGAAGAAGAAGAAGAAGAAGAAGAAGAAGAAGAAGAAGAAGAAGAAGAAGAGGAAGAAGAAAGAGGAGAAGGAAGAAGAGGAAGAGGAAAAAGAAAAGGAAGAAGAAAAGGAAGAAAAAGAAAGAGGAGGGGGGAGGTAGAGGAGGAGGAAGAAGAAGAGGAAAAATACGAGGAAGAAGAGGAAGAAAAAGGAGGAGGAGAAGGAGTGCTAGCATTCATCTCTGTTTCCTGGCTGCAGGTGCAATATAGCCAACTGCCTCATGATGCTGCTAGCATGCCTTCCCTGACATGTTCTGAGACAAATTTTTTTAAAGCAATTAATACAATTAATGTGTTAGAAATGCATCCACCTCTGCCTCCAGGGAACTAGGAAGTTACAGGACATTTCTTTCATTCCACTTATGTCTGTTTCAAGGGCCATTCATTACTCATATGTGTTTCTTTCTGGAAGTCCATGCCATGACCTGTGAGGTCAACTGGATCTGTTGTGGAATTTTATTTAGTTTTATATATAAAAATAACAATTCTGTGTACTGTTGGGGGAAGAGCTACCATTGGTGGAAGGGCTACGTAGGCCTTGGCATTTTGTATTGTCTGCAGGTATTGGGTTTATGTGGAGGATATTTGACAGCACATGATCTGCACGTGCTATCAGTAGAACACCTGAGGAGCTCTGAATCAATAAAAACATGTGAGTGCAGATGCTTGGGGTTCCACTGTCCAGTTCAGTGCTTGCCAGGATGGTGGTTCCCTCTACTGAGGTCTGGCAGGATTCATACCTATGAGACCTATACTCCTTGTCCTTTTCACTGAGTTACCACAGTAGGTGTACAGCTACATGGATCCTTCCAAGCTACTCTTGCACCCTACTCCTGTAACATCACCCAAGGTAGTTCCTGGACCCGCTACCAGCTGCCTAACCCAAATAAGTGCACTGCATCACATCAGTCTGTGGACAAGGATTTATTCCTCAGGATCCCATAGCTGTCCACACACTACTAGTTGTCTACAGATATTGCAGAAGTGTGAAGATCCCAAGTCCTGGCCATGAGGCGCCAAACAGCTAAAGAGACATGTGATGAGCACACAGCCTAAGTCAGACCTATGTAGCACAGACAACGAGAAATCAAAGAAAAGGAGTGCTGCAAGAGCCAGGAGGCTACTTGGGAAAGGTGTGGCCGGGAGAGGAAGCATGGAGTAGAGGAAAGATTGTGGCCCTTCTGCCAGCAGCACAAAGGGACTGGAACATAAGGTGTGACTATGGGGAGTTGGAAGAGGCATGACCTGTTGTCACTGTGTTGGAGTTGAAAACATTGTGACAGTCAGGCTGCGGCTAGGGGCGGGTAGCTAAACCTCATTGGTTGGCAGTGGTTCTCAGCTGCCAACATGCATCAGGAATCCTGGAGGGCTTCTTACCACATACATTGCTGCGTTCTAGCTGCAGAGGTGCTTGGTCAGAACTGAGCAGGTTCTGAGAATTTGTATATGGAGAGAAAAGTAACTTGAGGACAGTGGGGTCTTTCCGTAAGGAGGCCTACATCGTATGTGGGTTAAACAGGAAAGGACTCAGAGAGCGTTCAAGAGGCTTCCTAGCAAAGGTAGGTCAGATAGAGTGTGGCTCACACAAACTGATGGGGGAAATAAGGAGGAGAGAGCAGATCCCGTTGGTATGGTAAGTGTCATAGGCCAGACAATACCTGGGAGGTATTCTGGAGAAAACAGGGCACATCTGGACTGGCTGGCAGTACTCCAGAAAAAGCAACAAGGAGATTGAAGGTTCAATACAAAGAGGGATTGTGGCTTGCCACTCAGGCAAGCCTAAGTTAGAATCCTGGCTCTACCACTGTGTGCAAAATCCTGTGTCCTTCAACTCCCTGGCAAACAAATCCCCACTGTAAGTTACCACCAAGTCTGTTCCCCTGGAAGTATAAAACTTAACACAGCAACATATACCCAGCACAGAATAAGCATTCAATAATATTAGCTATTGCTTTCATTCTCCTGAAGTCAATGGACATGATGCCTATTACCTTTCCACACAGTTGACCCTTTCAACACACTCATCAGCAGGTATTATAATGATTAGAATAACTATCTGTTCAGGCTTATATGTGGTGGCCTCAGAGCACAACTACTGTGCTCATTTCAATGTTAAAATCACCTTTTTGAGTGGGATGAGAGGAGATGCCTAAAGGACAGGATCATAAAACATGTGTAATATACAAGCAAAAGGGGAGAATCTTAGGGTAGGAAATATTTAAAGGAAAATAGGAGGAGGAGCTAAGAGAAAGGTTAAGATTGGGAAGAGGGTAAATCAAAACTAAGGGTGTATGGAAAGGCCACAAAGAAAGCTACAACTTGATAAGCTAACTGTGGTGGTTTGAATGAGAAATATATGGCCTTATGTATTGAACACTTGGTTCCCCATTGGTGACAATGTTTAGAGAGGCTATGGGACCTTTCAGAGGTGAAGCTCTGCTAGAGGAAGCTTGTTACTGGGAGTGGACTTTGAGGCTTTATAACCTGGCTTCACTTCCTCTGTGTGTTGCCTGTGTGTGGTTGAGGATGTGATCTCTCAGCTTCCTGCTCTTGTTGCTATGCATCATTTCCCAACATTATAGGCATATGTCCCTCTGGAACCTTAAACCAGAATAAATTCTTTCTTCTATTAGGTGTGTGTATATATGTGTGTGTGTGTGTGTGTGTGTGTGTGTGTGTGTGTGTGTGTAGCCTATATTGTATTAGTTATTTTTATATTGCTGTGATAACAAAGCAATTTATAAAAGCAAGCATTTAATTGGGCTTAGAGCTTCAGAGGCTTAGAGTCCATGATGGTGGAATAAAGACATGACAACAGGAACAGCTGAGATCTCACATCTCAAATTGCAATCAGGAAGTAGAGATCACACTGAGAATGGCAGGAGTCTTTTGAAGCCTCAAGTCCATCCCCAGTGACACACCTCCTCCAATAAGGCCACATCTCCTAATCCTTCCCAAACAGTTTCACCAACTAGGGACTAAGTATTTAAACATATGAGCCTATGGGGGCCCATTCTCACCGAAACTACCACACAGCTTAACATGGATCCCAGAAGCCCATAGATTTTTTTCTTTCCTTTCCTTTTTTTCCTTGTTTTTCAAGACAGAGCTTCACTGTGTAACCCTGGCTGTCCTGGAACTCGCTCTATGGACCAGGCTAGCCTTGAACTCATGGATCCACCTGCTTCTGCCTCCCAAGTTCTAGGATTAAAGTCATGTGCCACCACACCCAGCTTCAGAAGCCATAGATTTTCAAACCAAAATACCAGTAGCAGGTGTAGGATACCTCCCTATGAGTTTTTAACCAGCTAGCTAATCCACAGAGCATACCAAAACAATAAAGGCTACACTGTTGTTTTTGGTTACCCACCAGAAGTAGAGAGTAAGACCCAATTGCTGAAGACACCACACATTCTGAATACAGAACACAAAGATACCAATCTTGAACTGAGCTAGAAGCTTTCTCCTTGTTGGCTAATATTCATAGTATGGGAAGGTACTTCGTAGGCTGTGTGATAAAAGACATCAATAATCAGACCTGTCTGTGGAACCTGCATGTGAAAATGCTGAACTGCCTAACAAGATATGCTCAATAGTGTAGCAGTGGCACAGATGCTCTGGGAGTAACCAACCACTCCCTGATCAGATCTGAGATTCATTTTGCAGGAAGAAATACATGCCTGGTACTGTAGACCTGGCCAAAAGTCTATAGCTAGGAAGGTCAGGCTGTATGGTGGAATCTATTACTGATGTTTTCCTAAGTGGGCATGCAGTTAAACTGTCTTCTAAATATTTATGTTTGTACCCACAGACTAGTGCAGCTCTCAGTTTGGTCAGAGAAGCCTCTTTAAGTAGTGGGTGATGATCAAGGCAGGAACTCATAACTGGTCAAAGTGCTGAGAATAAGTGACTGCTGAGTTCTTAGATAAAAAAGGAACACCTGTATTACCCACCCCCCTTTAAAGTACAGGGAACATTGAAGAAGAGGAGGTGGAAGGACTGTGAGAACTAATACAGAGGAGTGCAGTGGAGTGCTGTCTTCTGGCTATGACACAGCGAATGCAATTATGAACACACATCAACTGTGACTGCCTATATGGGCAGGGGAAGGAAAGGAAGGACGCAGTAGTAGGAAGAAGACTAATTGGAAAGGGGTCAACAGAAGTAAAAGAAGGATGAGAGACAGCTGTGAATGCAATCACAATGCATTGTATACAGATATAATATTGTTATTTTTTAATTAATCAATTTTTAAAAGATTTATTTATTTTATTTATGAGCGCTCTATCTGCACGTATACCTGCATGCCATCAGACCCCATTATATATGTTTGTGAACCACCATGTGGTTACTGGGAATTGAACTCAGGACCTCTGGAAGAGCAGTCAATGCTCTTAACCACTGAGCCATCTCTCCAGCCCTTAATCAATTATTTTTAAATCACCTTTTTCACTCTCAAAAAAAGAAAAAAATCCTGGTTCAGAAGAGAAATCACATGATCCCTTTAACAATTATCCCTCAGTTATATATAAGATAAAGAAAGTCTCCCAGATTACACAGTTGTTAAGTAACAGATCTGGGATTCGAATCCCGTCAGCTTGACTATAAAGGATGTGCTTGTAACTATTTCATCATACTGCATTCTGGAGGGCTGTTGAAAGCCAAGCTTGGGGTGCATGTTGTATACCCACACATCCAAGCATAAATCCCTTCTCAGGTCAGTGGAGCGCAAGGTTAAATAAAGGAAATAGGCTTGGAGAGGTAAGGCAGAAATGTGTTAGAAAGCTCTGGCAGAGGCAGGAGAAAGGATAAAGCCACCCATGCAACTCCACATACTCAGATGGCTCTTTGGTACTCCACTCCCAGGAACCCTCCCCAGCAACCAACCAAAATGGAACAAAATCTCAACCCCTTTGCTCCTCAGAGAACACTCCATCAGGGTTCAACTTAGAGTCTCTGCAAAGCACCAAGAACCTAAACAAACAGAAACCCTGCCTAAGGAAAATATGTCATCAGAAGTGAGAGGGCCTGTCTTACACAGAAACTAGGTCTTTGAGAGACTGAACTTGTGATGCAAGGAATACCTTCCATATTATTTACCCCTTCCCACCAAATCTGTTCAAGTAATTGAATACGGCTTTAATGTCACTCAATTGCTGTCCACTCTAACATCTGCGTATGCTATCCACTCATGCATGATCTAAGACAATTCTGCCTTTTCCCATCCATTCCAATCTTCTCCCCATCTGGGACTCTGACTGCATGTGTGTTGGACCACTTCAGTGTATTGGCACATTGTATTTTTTTTCTCATTTTTTTAGATTCTCTTTCGTCCTTTGACTATTCTACTCACATGCCAACTCCAAATTCGACCCTTCCCCTGGCTCATTTCCTCCTTTGCAGTTGACTTTGCACCAGTGACTTAATTTCAGAGAATCTGAGTTGATCAGCCTATGTAACAGAGAGCAACTTCCTAAGGGGAAAGAGACCTATCATAAACCTGACATAACTTATGGATTTCAGAACAAAATAGAAGTTATTTAGGAACCATCTACACAGCTTCCTCTCCCTCCTCTAGTGATAGAAATGGGCACAACCCCATGCAAATCTCACAAGAGGTTTATAGGGAAGCATCCACTTCCAAGTGGAAGTTAGGAAACAGAGAAAGTAGGGGTCTGCCAGGTTATCTTAAAGAGGTGATGGGTTAAATGGAGCATGCCCATCGGTCTGATACCTGGTGACAGAAGGTTAAGGTGTCCTTCAGTGATGACAAAGCCATTGGAGTTGGAGGAGGGTGTGGGGGTTGGGTGAGTTCCAGGGAACAGGGGTCTTGGAATGTGGCCAAGCAAGTTTCTAGAATGTGTCCAGGCAGCTTGGGGTGATTCATAACGTCTAGTACCTGTAACAGTGAGCTAAGATGATGAGCTCTGCGTTTAAAGTCAGCTGTCTGAGAGTAACAAAGATGCTATTGGAATTCTTTTTTTTCCATTTTTTTTTTTAGACAGGTGTCCTCTGTGTAGCCCTGGCTGTCCTGGAACTCACTCTGTAGACCAGGCTGGCCTTGAACTCAGAGATCCATCTGCCTCTGCCTCCCAAGTGCTGGGATTAAAGGAGTGTCACACCACCACCCAGCTGTTACTGGATTTCTGAACACTTAAAATCATCCAAGTGGTTACTTCAAAACCATCACCATGCTAGCATATATTTATAAAATCAAAATTGACACACCAAAATGCTTCCTGTTGTGTTGGCATTTCAGAGAGAAAAAATAACCCAGAAGGATTTTATAAAAGAACAAAATTAGAGTAGGCATAGAATTGTCAGTAGTTTTTCTTAATAAAACAAAACAGGCATTTCCACCGTTTTGAATAAAGAAGATTCAACTATCCATAATAATTGAGACAATTGTTAAATTGTCACTGTCTTAATGATAGCCTGTTGATTATTGCATGCATGATTAACCTCAGCTATGTTTTACAAACATATTTAATGTCAAAATCATGTAACAGGTGCTCAGGGGTGTAACTGGAAAATAGGTTTCTTCGAATTAAAGTTTTCTCTTCTTCCCCTGGGGGCTAGGAGAGCTTGAGAACAGCTAAGTTCATTCAGAGTAAAACTTCATTTGGTGGACATTTCTTTCAATACTCTGAACCCAGGTGTTATAGAGGTGACCTTGCTGAGAAAAAGCCAACATCCAGTCTTAGGGTGAAAAGCCAAGCTTCTGGTCTTAGATTTTCTTTCTCAGAATAATCGAGTTTCTTTTTCATTTATATTTCCATCAGAGCAAATATCCAGATGTGTTCAGTAGTGATAAATTTTCACCTGTTGAGCAATATCTGCTCTTGGAAGCATCAAAAGTCACTCAGAACCAACTTGGGTGAATTAATCAAATGCAAATTAACTTGAACATAATATGGTTTTTTGGAACCCAGGATGCTGAATGCTTTAAAAGAATTAAATTTAAAAATCTAAGTTTCAGTAAGTTCAGGACTTCTGTCCTAATCTACTGCCTTTCTTTCAGTGCCTCAGTAAAGCCACATTTCCCTGGGTTGGTAAAGCTGCTTGGCTTCCCTGGGACAATGAACAAAGGGCCCAGTGAGCCCACTCTCTGGAAAAGGAATTTGTGGCAACGCTGTCGCAGTCTGTTTTCTACTTGCTGTACTTGAACACCACAGCCCAGTGTTTGAAGAATTTAAGGAATTTGTTTCACTAACTGTTTTTGAGGCTAGAATGTCCAAGAGTTTGATACTCGCATATGATGTGGGCTTTCATGCTGTATCACCTGGCAGAGGCGTCATGTGATGAGACAGAACAAGCCTGCTAGCTTAGGTCCCTCTTCCTCTTCTTAAAAAGCCACTAGGGCCTACCCTCTTGACTTTTATCCAATCCTAATTACCACTCAAAGATCCCACCCCCAAATACCATTAACATATATGACTTTGGGAATTCAAGTTCCAATCATGAAATTTGAGGAACAAAGTCAAGTCATAGCAGCATCCCTGACTCAGAATTTAGCCTGGCAGCTTGTAGGCCCTAAGTTCTGGGATGAAGCAACCATGTATTTTTTTGCTCTAGTTTTTCTTTGATAAGTCCCCAGTCACTTTGGTTCATAGCATCTCTTACTCTCTTCATAGCTCTATCATATACTCTCTTTCTCAGAAGGATCTCCAAATCTAAATCCTCAAGGGGAATCTGGATAATGAGCTAACTTTACCAACTGGCCAATTAGGAAGAGTCCTTACACTGGGCATTCTGTATCCACCAAAGACAGCCTTACCCTACTTCCCTAAGCAGGCATCCATAGGGAAGGAGCTTCCACTAAAAGTACATGGACAGCAGTATGACTGATACTGTAAATTCTCTTTTGACGCTATCCTTGCTGGGAGTGGTGTGTAAGCTTCAAACTTTCAAAGAAGCAGAGCTGGCTTCTATGTCCTCAATGTCTCCTATGCCCTTGCCTGCTCCAACCTGCAGGAGTGATCTAACCCCATGTGTCCCACCCAGGGGTCTCCACCCTCTTGCTCAGCATCCTACTCAACCACCAGTGGGTCTCTCCTGGTCCACTCAACCTGAGTTCCCAATCCAGTGCCTGTGTCCCTTACAAGAATCCAGCAACTCCTTCTCATCCTGGGTCTCTCTCACGTGTCTGTAGGGCCTTCCCAGTCCCCTCCTACGCTGTCCTTCACAAAGACTCTTGGATCGTGTGGTTCGTCGCTATGCTGAAGTGGCTGATGCTGGCAGCATCTTCATGGACCACTTCACCGACCGTGATAAGCTGCGTCTCCTCTACACGCTGGCTGTCAATCCACACCCCATCATTCTGCAGGTACTCAGTGACCCCCATAAGCCTTCCAGGTTGTGATACCACCTTGGACTCTCAGAGGCCATCCAGGGTTGATTTCTCTCCTCTTCTTGCTGCATGTCTTGGGGCCACAAATCTGTATTAGTGCAGTTGCTACACCAGGTACATGTTTGACAGCCTTGGAAGCCAGTGAGGAAAGAGGTACGAGAGTGCAGGGCTGGAGATGTGGGTAGCAGGCAACAGCAGCCACCTTTACAAGTTGAGTCAGCCAGGAAGCACTCTATGAAGAAAGGAGAATTTAATCTCCTTTTTTTTAATTTAATATAATCTCTGCCACTAAGATAACTAAGATTTGAGCCAGCTCAGGGGATGGTAAAACGCCCACCCAGACATGCACCTCAAAGCTATGTTGGAAAGAAGAACAATACTGGAAGTAATGTAATTGTGGAGTGGTCAAAGAAATGAGGATGTATTGGAGCCCGGGAACACACTTAGTCAAAAAGACAGAGACGGTTACCATGTGAACAGACATCCATAGAACCTGTGGAGCTAAAGCCTCGTGACTAAAGGTCAGGTCACCTAAGTCACAGATAGAAAGATACCAGAGGTCGGAAGGGAGGAGAAGGGGGTTAAAGAAGAGTAAAAGGTTGAGGAGTGGAGTGGGTGGGAGAGGATGAGGAGGGAGGGAAAGAGGAAGATGGAAGGAGGGAAAGAGGAGAGCAGAAAAGGAGAGAAAGCTGGGCATGATGGTATAGGCTGTATAATGAGACCATCTTCTAAAATACCATTGTAAGAGCAAAAGCTATGTTTTAAATTTTAGCTACAGTGCCTAAGATAGCTCTAAAAGAAAAAGACAGATAACTTCCTGGAGTGCTAAGTGGGGCTGTTCAGGTGGATAGGCCTGACTTTCCCTTGCCCAAGGACATAACCTCTTGGAATGTTGGGTAGGGAGTGTCTAGATCCCATTTAGTTGACCCTACTGCACCGGATGTGCTCCATGCACCAGATGTGCTTGGTCACTTGTAGACTGGAGATAACCCAGACAGGAAGTACATCAGGATAGATGCTTGCGACTGATTGGACCTGGGGGAAGTGAGTAGCCAAATAGGTTCTGCCTTTTAAACACCTGTGTCACATGATTTAGGATCATTCTGTGGGAACTCTGAGGTGACAAATTCACTCTGTGGGTACCTCATACTGGACCTTGTCAGAGTCCATCTTCCTGGCGAGTATTTAGTCAATTTAATTAAAGCTTGCTTGCTTCAAATTTGGCTCAATTGTGGTGGTCTTATTCTCAACCAGATTTGGGATTTACACCATAATATAAAGATAAAGGTAGGGAAGAAAGGAGCCACAACAAAGACAATTCCTAGATATTAGCCAAAAAGCCAGTGGCTGACTGTACAATGAAGACTGTTGGTTACTGGGTACCTGCTACATGCCAGGTATTGTGTAAAAGTTTTGCTATCATGGTCAGCTGGTGCTCACTACAAGCCCCCCATAATGTTATTATTATCCCCATTGACGCTCAGAAAGAGACACTGCATTGGCCACTATCACCACCAGAAGCTGTACTCTTCCCACTAAAACTTGCCCAATATTTTTGGCAGTTGAAATACCAGTGGCAGAGAAGGAGCTGCCATTTTCCCTGCATGCTTAGGGGTCTTCTTGGAGGTCTTCTACCCTCAATTGTAACTTTTGTTTGAACTTTGGTTACCCCAAGACCTGGCTCCTGAGAGACCTGGCCTGGGACCAGGGGCTTGAGACACTCGACTCAACCCAGGGCTTTACCCAGAAATCGTGCGATATGGGACCCAGGAGTGGCTTTGCACATTTAAACAAAGTCAGTAGGTCCAGGATATCCCTCAGAGATATGTAGTATGTAAGAGATATGTAGTATGTAAGGTGCCCCACTTAGGAGAAACTCAAATCCAAAGAGAATAAGTTCTTTATAACATGAGTTAAAGGCGGTAGGTAGAAGGTACCAGAAAACTATTATAAAAAGAGAGACAGCTTTGAAATCTACTTTTTGTTTTCTGTGGTGCTGGGGGGTGTGACCCAGGGCCTTGTGTGTGCCAGATAAGCAGTCTGCTACTAAGCTACATCCCCGACCCTTACTTGCTTTCTTAAGAAAATAACAAAGGGAAAATGGTGTTTGAAGTTTTTATTATCAGTTCTACAAACAGTTTCATTTTAAAAATGGCCAACAGTTGAGATTCTAACATGCACAAGGAATATTCCACATGGTCCTAACCCTAGATGAAGAGCTACTGAGACAGAAAGAATCAGTCTTCTCCAGGGACAGATTCTCACATAGATTGTCCAATTCCAAATGTTCAGCTCTGGATACGGATATATATATATATATATATATATATATATATATATATATATATATATATCCAGAACCAGGTCTATGTAACACTAAATGGACTCAGTAGGCTGTACATACATGTGCGAATATGCATGTATGTATACAAAATTTATTTTAAAAAATGGTCAAGAAAAATCCAGCTAGGATTCCCTCCCCACTCTCCATCCCCCAAATCCACAAGTTGAGAGCTCTTACAGAGAGACAGGCTGGACTTCTCCAGATCAGTGGAAGCTTCCTGCCAATTGAGAAGAATCTTTGAGTGTGAGCCAGGCAGATTTGCTCAGCCCAGCAGTAGGGACAACTAAGGGACAGCCACATGCAAGATCTTTGTCCTATGCAGGAACCAGTACTTGCAATTGTTCTATTTATTCATTCATATATTTATGGGCTCTGTTAACCAAGCTGGCCTCAACCCTTCTGCCTCATCCTCCTGAATAGGTGGAACTACGGGGACACATAATACCCTGTTTGCAATGTTCATCTTTTTTGGGGGGAAGAGGTATTTTGAGACAAGATTTCTCTGTTGTAACTCTGGCTGTCCTGGAACTCACTCTGTAGACCAGACTGGCCTCAAACTCATAGAGATCTGCCTGCCTCTGCCTGCCAAGTTCTGGGATTAAAGGCATGCACCACCATCACCCGGCATCATTATCATCATCATCATCATCATCATCATTTTTATTATTAGTTTTTCAGTTACCCTAAAGTTGATCTTTTATCATTTTTCAAAAAGTCTCTTCCTAAGCAATGGTATTTTGGAAATTGCCCACTAGTTATATTTTTTTAAATGACACAACTCCAAAGAAACATAGTCCCTGAATCCTGGATACCACTGAAAATCACTGAAGGTTGGTTAGCATTCTCAGGTCCCACTAGGAGAAAATAGGGAAATCTGATCCATTACCCTGATGAGAGCAGCCTCATTCCTCAATCCCTCCATCAGCAATACATTACAAAAATGGGGAATGGACAGGGGCCTTACCATGTTCCAAAAGGTATAAAAAAAAAATGGAGAAATGTTTTGCCAGCATGTTTTGAAGCCCAGACTGGCAGTGTGGATTGTGGGCGAGAGGTAGAAAGCAAGCTGTCTCTGTGAGATTTCCCTCTGTGTCTAATGCCTGCTCCTTCTGGCTTGGCAGATCTTCCCTGGGGCAGAGGCTGGCCTCTGCCCAAGTACCTGGGCTCCTGTGGTAGATTCCTGATCAGTACCAGAACCAGACCGCTGCAAGAATTTTACAGTGCACCTCCAGAACAAGCTGCTGACCTTGCCTACCAACTCCTCGGAGTCCTCGATTCTCTAAGGAGCAATGATTTGAACTATTTCTTCTACTTCACCCATATTGATGCAGGCATGTTTGGCATCTTTGACAATGGGCATCTGTTCATCCGGGATGCCAGCACGCTAGGCGTCATTGACAAGCAGGAAGGTACTCAACATGGGCTTGGCTGAGCAGCTGTCAGAGGGGGATGTCAGGGTTACCAAAGCTAAGGAGGGGTGACCTGGGGTCACACTGCCGGGCCTTTGCACTCTCTGTGTGTCACAAAATAGTCCAAGTGTTTTGAATGTTATCAGTCATGAAAACAATGTCCCCTCACCCTCAACTTAAATTTCTGTTTTATCTTCATTTCCAAATGGAACGTGGCCTGTGTGGGTTTTTCGTGGGTGCAGAGTTTCCGAGGGAGTGAGTGGAGCAGAGTCACTAACTCAAGAAACAGACTCTGGGGAAAGACTCCATGGTGTAAATCCATGGTGTGAGCCCATGGTACATTTTGCAATCAGTGTTGCCATACTGATTCTGTAAAGCTTGAAAATTACAAAAATGAGGACCCACAGGAGGTGTGAGGACCCACAGGAGGTGTGTGAGTAAGTCATGTTTCCCACTGTTTACACAGGCTCAGCTAGTGTTCTAGAGCCCATTAAGCCCCAGTTTCTCAAAGTGACCAAATTTACTGAGTCCAATAGTAGGACAAAAATTTTTTTCCAATTTCTGACACTTTTTTTTTTTACAAACTCTGCAACCATAGAGAAAATAGTTGTTTTCCTCACTTCGTGATTTGCCTTTTTAAAGAAGAATTGAATTAGAAGTGTTGATTCCGTAATATTCAGGCTATCCAAACATTAGTCCCATTGTAACCTGCTGAATCCATATTCTGTATGATGTGGCCCTACCCCTGACTTTTTATCCTAAATGTTCAATGAAACCAATCCTAACACTATCCTCACTTCCCTAATTCAGTAAAACAGGAAAGTAACAATGTGGTTTTGATTTCTATTAGGTTGACGCTAATAGCTCAAGTAGACACTGAGAGATGTATGGCCATACAAAGCAGTTTATTTCCACAGAACACATACTAGCATGCTAGAGTACCAATTAGAAAAACATGGCAACCCCAAAAGCTGGCCAAGGGGCCATTTAAACCAAACAGAAGGTGCCTAGGGGGATCCTTCTGATTGGTCAGGATCTGAATACTGGATTGGCTGTCATATCTCGGGAGGAAGCAAGGGCTTCTGGGAAAGCGAGTACTTGACAGTAAGCAGAGGCGAGATCAGTGTCACCCACCACTGGGGGTGCTGGTCTTCTCAATTTCTACAATTACAGCCCAGCTTCTGATAGGAACAAGTGGGTTTCCAAAACTTGGGCCTTCTTAGCTTAACTGTAGGAGAGTGTTACTCAATGCTGTTCTCAGAAGGAGCTGTTGCGATCCTGAGCCCTAAATCCACTGGTGACAGAAATGCTTGGAGACTAAACCATTTCACTCAGCTATTCTAATTGGCATTGCCGCCCCCCCAAACACACACACACAGACACACACACACACACACACACACGAATAGGTTGTACAGTATCTGATGGTTTCCATTTCTTTTCCAGGCAGTCAAGCAACTTCCAGGACTGGAGAGAATGAAGACATTTTTAGCTGCCTAGTTTCTGGCTGTCAGAGCCAGCTGTCCTCCTGTGACACCGTCCCCGAAAAGCAAAGCCTGGTGCTGGTGTGTCAGCAGCTGCTACCTCAACTTCTCCAGGGCAAGTTTCCCTCCCCTGTGCAAGAGGAGATAGACTCTGCTCTCAGCCTGTGTGGCAAGGATTCGAGCACAGACCTGGAAGTCCTTGTGGCGACCAGTCAGCTGAAGGACATCTTGAGACCTCTGAGAACCTGTGATCCTAGATTTGCCTACCGCTATCCAGACTGCAAGTATAATGACAGGTTCTGAGCGCCTGGGGCCTACCTAGCCTGAAGGGACAATCCCCAAGCTCTTCAGTGTTCCCGGTTGAGTTGATGTCAAATGGGAAGAAGCAATCTTATTTAAAATATTGAAGTACATTCCTTTCCCAAGAAACACTCAAAACTAGCAAGAGAAACTCTGACACTGCATGATTGACACCACTGGCTAGGACACCATTGCAGAATCAGGAGGAGGACATAAGAAGACCCCGGGTGTGAACACTCAGTGCCTCTGAACCTCCATTTTCTCTGTATTCTACCAGACTCTCACAAGTTAAAGAAAACAGGGATGGGAGGGGCCCAAGAAGTACAGTTGTGACCCACAAAACATGTTCCAGAAGCATACGCAGGTAGGGTGAGTGTGACAGTCCCATGGGTAGGGAGGCTGGTGTAGGTTGAAAGCAGGTGAAGGCATGGCTTTGCACCACTGGAACTTAAGCCTCCATTCCTACTCTCTTGCATCTGTGAGGAGAAGAGACTATAAGCCAAAGGGACATGCCCTGTTAACCCCTAACCCCCGACACACACACATACACACACACACACACCAGCTACTAAGCCCTCTGGGTACTTGGGACTCTTTATGTATGTACGGAAGGCACTGTAAAAAATGGGGAGGATCCAATAGTAAGAAGAGAAGGGGGACAGACAACTGAGGCCAATGTGCTTGCCCAGGTCTTCTAAAAGGCAAATTTTAAAATGCGACTACATGAGTTTTTTTCAGACAGTGTGCCCATGGGGAAGGCAAGAAGGGGGAAAATAGGCAAAGGCTGAACAGTCAAGTCATGCTGCAATCTGACCACCCCCCCCCCCACAAAAAGGAGGCAATGCAAGGCAGATTGTCAGGTGTCTACAAAACCAAGACGAAACCATACATCAAAGGATCCACATATCTCTCAAGAGTAGATCTATTTTGTTAACCCTGCATGTTTGGAGCTAGACAGAACAGGCTGTGGCAAGTGTCACTGAAGTTTAGCAGCAAAGACAGGTTTCAGAGCACAGAAGCCAAGGGGCACTGAATGGGTTCCACTGCTCATTGTAGCTGCAGCCTGGGACCAGGGCCTGCTCTCTCCGCACCACATGCTCCAGTGCAAGACACTAAAGAGTCCTAGAATTCTCATCCAAATATGGCCTAACAAGTCATTATAAAAAACACTTTTGGGGGGCTATAGAGATGGCTCAGTGGTTGGAGCACTGGCTGCTCTTCCAGAGAACCCAGGTTCAATTCCCAGCACCCACATGGCAGCTCACAACTGTCCTGCAACTCCAGTTCCAGGGGATCTGACACTCTCATACAGACAAACATGCAAGCAAACACCAAAGCACATAAAATAAAAATAAATGAATTATTTTTTAAAAAAACATTTTTCAAAGTTAACCAATGGAACACATTTTACTCAGCAACTACTTTGCTGTATCTTCAAAATATATGTACCTTCTGGGCCTCTGTGCATGATATTGTCTAGCCTCCTTAACAATCATAAAGGGCTCTCAGAACATTGCATGGCCTCCCTACTAGGCCTCTACTCCTGGGGATTATTCGGTCTACCTCCTTTCTTCTACCTCTAAATCAGCACCTTGGAGGTCAGAATACCCCACTTAACAAGCCTCACTGTGCACATAGGGAAGCAGAGGCCATGGAGGAAATGATTTGTTAGGATAATGCTGAAACCCTCCCTACCAGTCCATTCTCCTGATGCCTTCCCCATCAGTTTCAGACTCTCATCTTGGACTAATCAGTTCTTATTTCATTCCCATTTAAAGATGAACCCCAACGGTCGTATCTTGTGGTATACTGGGTGACCTTTCCATTTTGCCTTTTGACTGCTCCAGTCATTGTCCCAACACAACAGCGAGAGTGACAGGCTAAGCTTGTGCAAGAGCTAGCTTTCCATGCCTAAGAAGCTTTAAAGATGATGTCCTCTGGCCAGCTATGAAGGAGGAAGTCTGACCACGTCTCTTACCTGCACCATCACGATCCCCTCTCCCTCCTGACTTGCTTGTTGTATGTGCTCCCAGAACCCAGGAAAGGGACTACAGCCTCAGATTCTCCAAAGATGTGCGTGAACAGAAGGCTGTCCCCAGGACTCTCCAGCGCACATGCCAGGCCCAGCCTCTCTCAACGGAACTATCCCTTTTCTACTGAAGACTATTTGATGAGTAACTTTGAGAGAGGTCCCCAGAGAGCTGAGAGATGGGACTTAACAGTAACCCTCCTCTTACCCCTCTACCACCTATCTGTGGGGGAGGCAAGAAGGAGGGAACGAAGGAAGACCTCTCCTCCAGATCAGTGGTCTGGAACTCTGAAGAATGGCCCTTCAAAATTGTCTTGTGACCCTGGAGCTGCTGAGTCTAAAAAGGAAGCACAGCCCTAGACACCTCCTGTATCGGGACAAAGAGATCTTATGTCTTCCTTCTTGGAGTCCCCAGGAGAGAGCAGAGAACAAAACTGAGTTCCCTCAGGAAGATATTGGGAGATTTGGTTTTAGTGTAAACTAAAGCAAACTCCATGTGTTTGTGCAGCTGTGTGCATATCCGCAGCCAATTTGGCCTACTTAGCTACAACTCTGTCACGTAATTTTTATCGCAAAACTCTCTATACATCAGACCAAGACTCTGCTAGGCCTGCATCATGGTCTACCTCCTCCCACCACCCCTCCTTTTCTTCTGAATTCTTTTCACAGGTGTTGACTAAACAGCTTATGCCCATTAGTGGCCCAAAATGATGGCCCCAGGAAAGCAGGTTTACCTCTTAATCACCAGAAGCTGTGACAATTACCTTATAGCGGGAAAGATATGGTTAAGGAGCCACAGTAGACTTTCCAGGATTATCTAGCTAGGTCCTAAATGCCAGCCCATGTGTCTTCATAAGAGGGAGGCTGAGGGACTTTTGAGGAAGAAGAGCCATTGGTGTAAAGATGGAGGTCAACATTGGAATTGTACAGCTATATGCCAGGGAATTCCAGCAGTCACCATAAGCTGGGAGAGGCAGGAATGGATCCTTCTGCCAGATCCTCCAGAGGGAATAAGGCTCTCATGATACTCTGATTTCAACCCAGTTAACCTCAATAACTATGAGACAATACAATTCTTTTGGTTCGTACCACCTCCTTCATAGTAATTTGTTCTAGTACCTACAAGAATCCAATATCCACTCTGAAGTCTACGGACTATCAGCTTCCAGAGAGTTCCATCTGCAACACTCAATCCCAGTGTACTGTGAGCGAATAGAAAGTCAATCTTGGACTGAGGATGTTGTATACTGATAGGGCACTCACCTAGCATGTTCGGGGCCATACTTTCAGCCCCCAATATAGCAAAAGTATGTCCTGGCACAGGGAAGCATAGGATGTATTCTCATCCAGGGCTGGGAAGTGTGGAATGGACCCTCATCTACGGCTGAGGGCTTCCTTCCTACAAAACTCTAGACATCACCAAGGAGCCTGCTCAGTTCTACATTTATGCAGAGCCTTTCTTGATAGGCCAGCCACCAGAGATCACTTTCTGAACCTTGTCCCTGAAATTCTGGTCCACATGTTTGTGCTTCGTTTGAGCACGGTTTTAGGAAAGTCTGTGTTCTGCTTGCCCATCCAGCTGGGGTGATGTTAGGAACTTTGAGTTCCTTATAACAAGGAAGGGTTGGACACAGAGCAGAGGCTGGGAAATACTCCTACCAAGAACAATGACTGCTTTCTTCAGTGCTTCCCTACATTGTTTATATACCATACTAACCACCCATCAAACAGAGCCACTTCTCAATAGCCAAAATACGGAAGAGTCAACACCTAAGAGACTTCAGCCAGAATAAAATTATTATCAGCTATTCACTACTCCATGGGATTTGAGTAGAGGCATTATTTCACCAGCTTATATGAGCCACATCTTTTAGCCTATAGGACTGGCTTTATGATTTGTGAGACCTAAGAAAAATGGAAATGTGAGAATGACCTACTCAGAAACAACTAAGAATTGCAAAGTGAGACAGCAAAGCTAAGCTGTGCCTTCTACTGTGTAGATTACAGGCTCACCAAACTGGCCCAGGGGAGGGAATACAGATATAGATTCTCCTTACACTTGACATTGAGTGTTTCTGGCATTTACTGGGGCTCGTTTAACCTCCACACCCAAGGGGAACAAGTATAAGACAAGGATGAAATATAATATATGCCAAAGGCCAATGAGATCAGGAAGAACAGAGAGAAGGCTTGGAGTGGAAATAAGAAAAAGCTTGAACATAGGGAATCTCCATTTTCCTGATCAGTTGTAGTAGTTGTAAAGGTCCCAAATAATATTGAGATCTAGGGTGCCATTAGGTGGCCATTTGAATTGGTCATCTGAGGGATATTGAAGCCAGATTTGATTACAAAAGCGAGTAAGTTTGGGGCCCTTTAGATCAGCTGCCAGGTAGACAGGGTGAGGGTTCTCTAAGAGGCATCCCAAGGGGGAATGAGAGGGCATGGATGGTGCTGATCCCATGGGAGGGGGAGAAGGCAGTCACAGTCTGTAGTACAATGTATCCCCAACTCAGGGAGGACCCAGAGAAGACAGACTGATTAGTGGTTCATCAGCACACTAAACAGGAATCAGGGCAGATAGCCTGGGGAGACTCAATGCCTGGTACCAGGCTTTCAAGTGAAGCCAGAAGGTGGAAAACTGAGCTCAGGATCAAAGTCTCATCCACAAGAAAGGATCATGGGCCAGGTTGGTAAAAAAAAAAAAAAAAAAAAAAAAAAAGGCCAGCTGTAGCCATAAAGACCATGGCTGGGCATACCTCCACCTCCAAGAGTATTAGAATGAGTGCCAGATGCTCAACAATCACTTCCTCAGACTCAGGGAAATTACACCAACCCAGGGGCTGACTTACCATGACACTGGTGGATAGGGTGCCCAGCGATTGGTGAGCCAGAAGATGAGCCTGTCGCAGATAGACTGGCTGTGAAGGACTGGGTCCCGGTGCAGCTCTGACACCAAAAGGGAAGCACAGGCACCAGGAGAGCCTATCCTGAACTATGACCCTAGAGCTAGCATGGCAACCCCAAGGGGAAATTGGCTCTGGAAACAGGCATGTACCCCTTTGTCTCCTGCCACAGTCACTCCTACAAAAATCAGTAAAGTTATTCTTTGCAGGAAGGATATTCATTGCAATTGAGTAATAAACACATCATCTGTGATTGATAGACAGTTATGCACTAGAACTGCAAAATAGTGGAAACACCATAATGATGGCTATGCAGGATAGAGGCAGAATAAACCAGTGCATCCACACAGCGGAAGTGCCCCCACTCTGTCCAGAGGGATGATGAAATGCTCTATGAATTCACATGAGGAAAAGAACCATAGGCTTTTATAGGAGGCTGCTTTTGTATAGGGAAGAAGAGATGTAAAACCCTATTTGAATTTCTGCTCACTTGAAAGTCTCCAAACTGGATGCTATGGGGAATTGGGAGCAATTATTTGATTGTATCTCAATAGATCCACAGTCCAAGCCAGGAGAGATGACTTGTGCCTGGAGCTCCATCAAGAAAATGGGAGCCTCCGTTTGGCTTCTTTGTGGTCTAGGCAGGGGTGAGAGATGCCTGGTAGTTCTGTCTGCACAATGTTCACGTTGTTGTTTATGTTAAGACATGAGTACAGAGTGGCCTTGTTTTGTCTTGCTCCATCTTAGTCAAAGAGGAGCCTTGTTTGATGCTGGCACTCTGAGAAATTGTTTGTGTCTACGGAGAACACAAGGGCTGTGCTGTGCTGGCCAAGCCAGCTGTGGGCAACACCGAGGCTAAGGCCTAACTGAGCATACCGATCCAACTCCACCTCTCTAGGGTGCTCAGATCCTTCTCTGGAGGACAATTGGTAGAAATCAAATAAGGTCGGTAGGGTCAATAAACAGGGATGTTATCCACATTAATTTCTGAATATCAGTAAAGATTTTGGTTAAGTGATTTGTTAACATGTGAGGAACCTGAATGTAGCATATAAATGGATTCTGCATTCTATTTTGTAGTCTTGTTATAAGTATAAAATTATTCCAAAATAAAAACAGCCTTTTTTTAAACATCAATTTCTCAAACCTGTGGTATACGTGCACGCGCATGTACCATGGCGTTCATGCTGGTGTCAGTTCTTTTCTTCTACCATGTGGATCCTTCAGCACCAAACTCAGGTTGTCAGGCTTGGTATCAGGCACCTTTACTTTCTGAGTCATCTTGCTGGCTCAAAGGTTTTTTGTTTTTGTTTTTGTTTTTAAACCTTAGCTCATGGAGCAGAAATCAATTCAGCACCATATGGAGAGGTTGGCTTGCATGTTAGGGTTGTGCTGTGCAAAACAAAATAAGTATCTCAAAATGTCAAAGCACTATCTGTGTGACAAGATGGCCCTAACTATAAGAAACACATGGAAACTGAGCTAACAACACAGGAGGATTTGGATCTTCCATAGGAGGTATAGTCTGGAACAGTGTTTGTTGTATAGAAACACTACTGCTCCATTTCCATTGTTACTGTCATTTCTCTCCATCTCTTTGAACCAATCTGCTTATGTGAATGTGTCCATCCTGAGATCAGGGCTGCTTGTTCCACAGTTGAAGGTAGCAGAGACTCCGGGCTTCCTACGCCCATCCCAGATTTCTTTTTTTCCATGCTATACACAAATCGTCCATTGGAGAGCAGCTGCCAAGCACAGTTCCACTTCCACCACTTCCACCCCCTCGCTCTGTTATCTCCACTGTCATCAGCTAGCTAAATCTAGTTATTTGCATCTTGCCCGTACCTGTAACAACTCTCTGAAAAGAAAATCACTCTTTACGGGGAATTGTGCCAAAAGTAAATCAAAATTACAAATATTATAATGTTATTATTATTTTTTAGTGATCTTACCCAAGACAGACTAAATTTTAGGAAAAGAGGCAAGTCATAGAAACTCTGTGAGAACATGGTCCTATTGGAAAGCATTTTGGCAAAGTTCATCGATAGCTTTAAAAGGACGGTGATGGGGAAAGGGGTAAAAAAAGAGTCTCAGAAGGGATGGCACACGCTACCCAGTCATTCCACTTCTGGGATGCCATCCAAAGGAAGAAGCCATCAAGAGTACAGAGAGATGTGTGTGCAGACTGGCTGCAAAAATTATGTATTGAACATCCATGACCTCTACTGAATGAGAATACACGCTGCATTTAATAGGTATAAGCTACAAGATAAAGTAACATAGGAAAGGAGAAAACAGAATCACAGTTTTGAAAGCTAAAAAAGCAAATAATTTAGGACCAAAAGAACAGACTCTTCAATTGGCAGCAAAGAATGTGGGAATCAGCTCAGTTCATACCACAAAGCCTTCCCTCCAAAAATTGGGGACTAGGAACACCAGATCCAATCAAAACTGAGGGCCAAGAAGTGGCTGGAGTCTGAATAAGGCTTCTTTTTTCGTTTTTTAGAAGAAATTGGGTCTCTGCCCTATCCCCCCAGTTTTTGGATCCAAAATGAAGGCCCTCAAGAATCATCAAGAATTCAGACACTCCTTCCCTAGACAGTATGAGTGCAGAGGGCCTGAAAGATTGTGTTCAGGAAGGCTGTAAATTCCCCCACCCTCTCCCATACCTCCAGGCCAGAGAATAGATGAGTGATCCCTCCCCCAGAACCCCACTGAAGAGACTGACATCAGAAGCTCCTCGAACAAAAGGTCACATCCTATAAACCCCATGGGCTTTGGAGAGCACTCAATCATCTTTTTCAGTTCCCTGATCCTTTTTGTCTTCTGTTTTTTTTTTTTTTTTTGGTCCTCACATTATTTCAAAATGATCTCAAGTCTTCAGAAAAGTCCAAATACCTCCTGTGTACCCTGAATCTACATTGCTTGCTTTCTTCTCCATGCCTGCTTTACCATCTTCCCTTCTCCTCCCACTTCCCTCTTCATCTGTCTCCCTGTCTCCCTCCCTGGATGACTCTGCTGCCTTGTGCTCTACCTTTTATATCCCCACTGTTTTCTGAGCTATTTTGGAGAAGTGACACATGTGCCCCTAAGGGCTTGCATTCATATCCTAAAAGCAAAGGCTTCTATAACCACAATATGAGGACCCGGAACAGAACAGTATTACTGAAACACCGTTACCCAACTCCAGCCCTTCTTCAAATTCTGTCAATTTCCCCAAAACCATCCTTCAAACAAATTTATTTTTTCCTGTCCCAGGACCCAATGACCCGATCCTGGACCACACATTGCACATAACTGTTGTATGTCTCTGTTCTCCTTTAACTTAAAATGTTTTCTCCACCTGCGTGTATGTTTTACCACTTTAATTTCTTTAAAGGGGAAAGAAAGGCTGCTTGTTCTGTAGAGTGTCATTCAATTGCGTTTCGCTGATTCAATTTGGGTTTTCATTTGGAGAAAGAACGCCTCAGAAACTATGCTGCAGTTCTTCACTTCTTCCTATCAGGTGACATATGAGATCAGTTTATCCTATTATTGGTGATGTTCATGTGGTTACGGTGCGGTCTACTCAGAAACTTCCGCTGTAAAGTTAATATATAACTGAAGAGCTAATACTTTGAAATTATCAAAATATTCTCCACTCCTCAAACTTCTATCTACTAATTTTAGCATCCATTGATAATTCTTATCTGAATTAGCTGTCACTATAATGGTTGCCAAGTAGTGACAATTCTAATTCATTTCTTTTTACGTTGATGAATTGCAATCATAGTATGAAAAGAACTTTTCCTTTCCCCCCACTTATTATTTTATTTATGCATCTATATATGTATGGACTAGTGGATTCATGTTCAATGGGTTCTATAGTTCACTTCCATTAGTTTTCATGCTGAAAATTTCCCCCAAAGGTGGTGATTAGGTTGTCAGGAACACTAGACACCAGAAGATGATGACTTCAAAATCCCTTAGGAACAATATTTTCAACCTTAAATGGTCAGTTATATATCTATTCAAACCATCCAAAATGTTTTCAGATATTCAAGGTCTGATTGTTTTTCTTTTTAAGTGCCCCATTTTAGGAAACCATCAGAGGGTATGTTCTGCTAAAAAGAGCACAGTAAGTCATAATAAAGAAGATTCAAGTTGTAGGAAACCAGAGAGCTGGCGCGCATATGGACTAGGATCCCAGGACACTAGTCAAGTAGTTCTCAGAGTCAGCTCTGCCTCAGGCATGGACACACCCAGAGGGACAAGTCGAAAGAATTCAAAAGATAACTCTTTCAGACAGAAAGCACAAACCCAATGTGTCTGCTTGTTTTCAGAGAAAACTTACTCTGGTGAAGAATTTAGATTTAAATTAAAAGCAAGTACAGTTTTAAAATGCAAGCAAAAGCATTAACAACACAATTAACTTCTGAACAAAAAGTTATGCAAAAAAATAAAAATAAAAAGTGAATATTGCATACCTCATGGCTGAATTCACTTGGTATTTATGCAACCATAATGCTCCAGGCACAAAATACTGATTTAACTGAAGTGATGATATAATCTATGTTGGGGATATAGGAAAGACCTTTTTGAGAGGAGTAGGCCAGGGAGAAGATATTGTAGAGGAATGAACCTTCATTTTCCAAAGTGGAATTTCAAAAAGAAAATGCTTACAACAGAGCAAATCAAGAAGTTTCCATTCAAACCTGTTATTTAAAGAAGTGCACTAAGAAGGCAAAACAACTAGCTAAAAGCTGTCATTGCCTGTGTGGAAAGAAAGGCAAAGGGAAAGAGAGACAAAGGGGCAGCTGGTTCTCACAACAAACTCTGCAGTGGTACATGATTGCAGAACATACAGTTTTCAGAAATGCAACACTAACATTTGGACTAATACTGAGAGAAAGAGAACATGCATGCATTGAAATGATAATCATACCATTCATTATACTTTAATTACCATACAAAGTAACAGACTTTGTATGGCATTTCCATACATACTCTGTTTTGGTTGATAGTACATATAATTTTGAATAGCAGAGAGTTGTTTCAGCTCAAATGAGAAGGGAAATGGCTCAAGACTTTGGGTTACATCCACACAATTATGCTACTAAACTGAAATATTGCTTAGAGAGAGAGATTATGACACAAGAAAACACTTATGACCCAATTAAGTGAAACTAGCAGGTCACAAAAATACTCCTCCTGTGTTCAGGATCTTAAATTTTTATGTCTTGAGTTGGCGGTTTTGTTTTTAAATAAAATTTTGCACAGGAAGAATAGAAATAGAAATAAAGTACTGCCAGTGGTTGGATTCAGAATTGCTAAAACTCTTTCCACTTTTCTGTCTTTAACAAGTATTGATTTGGAACTGGAAAAATGTTTCTTGGATTGCAACGTGGTTAAGAGCACCGGCTGCTCTTCCATGGCAGCTCACAACTAACTAACTCCAGTTCCATAAGATCCAACAGCCTCTCTTGGCCTCCTTGGGCAGTGTATGCACATGGTGCACAGACATACATGCAAGGCAAAACACCCATACACAGAAATAAATAAATAAATAACCGGGTGGTGGTAGCACACACCTTGATCCCAGCACTCAGGAGGCAGAGGCAGGCAGATCTCTGTGAGTACAAGGCCAGCCTGGTCTACAGAGTGAGTTCCAGGACAGCCAGGCCTACGTAGAGAGACCCTGTCTCAAAAAAATTATATAAATATTTTTAAAATTTCCAACTATGTTGATGCATTCACTGTAGAAATTTTTTAAAAGATTAATATGGACTAAGTAGAAAACAAAAGTAATCCAGATGAAAACTGCAGATGTTTTTTTTTTAATGTGGGATTGTCTCCCTGACATGCACGAAGTGGCCTGAGAGTGGCCGCGACTGTCCAAGGTACCAAAGCCACCATTCATTTTAACCCGTTTCAATCTGACGGTAATAGTTTTGCATCCCTTCATGGTGCTAACTGTAACAATGCATCTGAGGTACAGCTTTTGCCGTAGCCTGCTTCTGTAATCCCAGGTTGAAGCTGAGGCTGAGGTTAAGGCAATCAAATTACATGTTTAAGGTCAAGCCTGGGTTACACACAGCAAGATCTTGTGTCAAATCAAACCAAAGCTTAAACCCTGAACCAATCTTTATGTTTATTTTCAAGTCTCAGGAATTAAAATACTAACACATGGAGCAGGGGCTGGAGAGAAGAGTCAGCAGTCAAGATCCCTTGCTGCTCTTGCAGAGCCCTAGAGTTCAGTTCCTAGCACCCATGTGAACAGCTCATGGCCAACTGTAACTCCAGCTCTGAGAGATCCAGTGTCCTCTTTTGGCTTCAAAGGGCACCTGCCTACATGTGCACATACCTTCATATAGGCACAGACAAATACATAAATAAATAAACAAACACACAAAAAATAAAAACACCAACACAAAACTTAAGGGAAAAATTGATTTTCTATTTCTCATTCCTTTTGTTTCACTTCTGAGGCATGATTTCCCAAAGTTTCTGTTTAACAGCGTCTTGTGTGGAGAACCATAGCTTATATTGCATTTATGTCTTAAGAGGGAATAGAACTGATAACACTTATTCATAATTTTTATCTGGCTTGCATTTATCTGGCTTACTATTTGGGTTTTTGTTATATTAAGGATAATTGTCCATCCAGATGTCATGTGCAATGAGAAAGAAGTAAGGGAAGGGAAAGGAAACTCCTACTTGCCATTACTCTATTAAAAGGAGCCAAGCAATCAAAGAAAATCAAGGACAACTCAGGGCGGAGAGGAAGGGAACAAATGAGCTGTGATTATGGAAAATACAGCTCAGAGGCTGGAGGTGCAGCTCCTGGACAGAATGCTCCCTAATCGGCATCTTGTGGAGCTGAGCTTGAGCCCTGGCTTTGAACCCCAGCACTGCAGAAAGGAAAAAGGGCAAGAAGGAAAAGAGAGGGAGTAGAGGAGAAAGGGAGGGAGGGAGGGAGGAAGAGGAAGGGCAATGTAGATCTAGGAGTAAAGCAACATTGTTAGTGGAAATTAGGAACAAGGATGGAGGGAGGGAGGGAGGGGGACAGAAACAGAGCGCATTTCCGGTCATTCCATCCGGATTGTGTGGTTCAGGAAGGCATAAGAGGCATGTCAAGTTCTGCACCCAGTGTGCAGCTCAGCTGAGGCTTTGAGAGACACTGTCTCTTAGTTAAAGCAGGTTCGGCCTCTAATTATCATTTCTTTGCTTTTTTTTTTTTTTTTTTTTTTTTTTTTTAGTTGCCGTTTTTCTTTCCTGCTTGGCAGCCAGTCTGCGGGATTAGTGCCCACTATGTGCTATGGAAATTATTTCAGCCCACTCTGCACTGCTCCTGAAGCAGCTGCCAGGAGGTTAAGAGGCTGAAATGGGGCTGGCAGAAAGCTCATGTCATTTTTACAGAATTATCTGTCTTTCCAGAAAGACTGTAATAACTGCTTCTGGAGGATGGGGAGCCTAGGAGCCTGTGTCCTAGTACAGCCAATCCTTGCCTCAACAGCAAGCCATGGCTCCCTCCCCGAGCCTTGGGCCAGCTCTACAGTAGGCACCAGCAGGAAGCAACCAGGCAGGGCCTCTGAGCCAGAACACTGATTCCTGTCACGGGATGCCACACAGCAGCTGCCTGTCTCCTCTCAGCTTAGCACACACTGCCTGCACAGCAGGTCCTACTAGTTTGTGCCGTGTCGGGCATATTGATGGCTTCATTTTCCACTTTCCACTCCTGTTCTTTGGTCTTGTTTTTTGGGTTGATTTTTTTTTTTTTGTCCTTTCTTCCTTTTAATTGTAGTCTAAGAGCATAAAAAGCACACATCTTCAGTGTTTAGTCAGTCTGTTGAAGTTCTCTCTGTCTCATTCATATACACACATACACACACACACACACACACACACACACACACATATCATCAAGATGTCAAGCATGTCCTTTTTTTCCAAGAAATGTCAGGCACATCTGGTAGCTCAGGCCTGTAATCCTAGCTACTCACAAGGCCGGGGCAGATGGATCTCGAGTAATTAAGGGATGGTTGAACATATTCAAGTAAATAAATGTAATAAACTACATAAATGACCTTAAAGATAAAAATCAATCATCTCAGTAAATACAGAAAAAGCCTTTGACCAAAAATCCGTGATAAAAGTTTTCATGATAAAAGTCCTAGAGAATATAGGACGAGATGGAACGTATCTCAAAATAATGAAAGCTATATATGAGAACCCCACAGTCTACATCATGCTAAAAGGAGAAAAAAAAAACTGAAGCAATGCCACTAAAGTCAGGTACAAGGCAATGCTGTCAAGCATCAGCACACTTTTTCAAAATTGTGCTATAAGCTGTAGCAATGAAGCTAGAAAAGGAAATTAAAAGTTTATAAGTAGGAAGAGAAAAAGTCAATTATCTCTATTTGTACATGACATATTATAGGTTAGAGATTCCAGAAATTCTACCAGAAAACTTGTAGAAGTGCGAAACAAATTTAGCACTGTGGCATCAACTTGCAAAAATGAATAATTATACACCAATAACAAACATACAGAGAAGGAGATCATGAACACACTCCCATTCACAATAGCCTTAAAGAAAATAAAATATCTAAGAATAAACCTAGCCAAGGAAGTGAAAGATCTCTACAATGAAAACACTAAACCTCTGACGAAAGAGATAAAGACACTAGAAAATGGAAAGACATTCCATGCTCGTGGATTGGTAGAATTGGTATCATGAAAATGACCATTTTACAAGAGCTATTTTATAGATTGAATCCCAGTCAAAATCCCTATCTCATTCTTCACTGAAATAGAAAATCTATCCTAAAGTTCATATGGAACCACAAAAGACCCCAGATAACTTGCCAAAACAATCATGAAGGAAAAAATTGTTTAAGGAATTATCATTCCATATCTCAAGACATATTACTGAGCCATAGTAATAAAAAGTAAATGGTACTGGCACAAAAAACATATATGTAGACCAATGGAACAAAATCGAAGAATCAAACATGAGTACACATATCTTCAGCCATTTAATACTTGACAAAGATGCCAAAAACATACTCTGGAGAAAAGAAAGCATCTTCAAGAAATGGTTCTAGGAAAACTAGACATCCACATGCAGAAGAATGAAATTAGACTCATATTGTTGGGAGCACATAGGTCCTTGCCCTCACAAATAAGCACTAAGGAAACCAGGAATGTTAAATACACAGGACTGTCTTTTCAAGAAAAGAAAAGAAAAAAGGTGTATAACCTGTTTTTCCACCCAGGCTAGGAATGGAAGTGATTAACAGCCTGATGATCTGTGTTATCTAACGGGCCAGGCCATACCCAGCTCCCATATCCAGAACGGAAGATACTTAATAGTCTAGGTGACCTCTGTGTTATCTGTATGGCCAGGGGCTTCCCCAAGTTCCCACAACCAGGACTGAAGGTCGCTAATAGCCCAAATGATCTCTCCACCACTTGTAGGACAGAGACCACACCAGACCCTTCTCTAGGCCCTTAAGATAATACGTATAGCCTATCTCTAGAACCCTTCTTCTTAGAAGACGTGACATGCACTTTGAGTTGAGTTTCAATGTAATTATGTCTCCTTGTGCACCTAGAAACTTTTTTTTCCAAATTGTACTGTGCTTAAATGTGCTTGCAGTGTTCTAGAGGTCAGACTCTAGAAGCCAGAATCAGCAGTAGCTAAGTTGTGCTGACCTGGGTTTCCTTCTTGCTTCTGGAAGATTGTTCCTCTGCTGACTGTAGCATTTACTGGAAACCCCCCATCATATCTATCACCTTGCACAAAAACTAACTCCAAATGAATCAAAGACCTAACTGAGAAACCTGAAACTGCTAGAAGAAAAAAGTTAGCAGTACCTTGCATGATATAGGCATAGAAAAGTACTTCCTGAATAGGACTTCATTTACCCAAAAACTAAAGCCAACAATGACAAGTGGAGCCTCATAAAAATAAGAAGCTTCTGCAGAGCTAAAGAAACAATTGAATGAAGAGAAAACCCACAGAATAGATGAGAATTGTCAGTTATACATCTGACAGAGGATTAATACTCAGAATATGTAAAGAATTTTAAAAAAACAAAGAGTCAAAAGAAAAAAAAAACTATTCAAAAATATCTTCCTGGGATCTGAACCCAAAGTACTCAAAAGAAGAAGAAAAAAAAGAAAGAAAGAAAGAAAGAAAGAAAGAAAGAAAATAGGCCTGGCGGTTGTGCCAGGGCCGGCCTGGCAAGTCGGACAGCACCTGGATGGAGAATGGGACTGAAGGGCTTTATGAGGAGAGGGGAAGGGAGACTCGAGGGAAAAGAAGTAGGCCAGACACACACAGCATCATTGAGCTCAGATGGAATGGAGCTAACGTTTAATTTTTCTCTCAGTTTTTATACCCCTTCCCTCAAGGGGCTACAGCAGTTACAGGAGTTACAAAGATAATGATCACAAAGAATGCAGCATATCAGTCGCATGAGAAAAACATCTCTTTCTTTAGTTAATCCTAAACTTTGAGACTTCCCTTTTCTCTGCTGGAGCAGGACGTTTATCCTGGGAGGTAACCTGTCTCAGGGAAGCTAATTGTTTACTCAGGGAAGTAGCTTCTCTAGGTGGGGTTGAATGTTCATCTAGGACAATAGTCTCACATGATAAAGCTGAATGTTCAGCTGGAGAAAAGATACTCATCTAGGACAATAGTCTCACATGATAAAGCTGAATGTTCAACTGGAGAAAAGACACTCCTTCAGATAACCTTGACTTCCCCGGAACCAGCCTCTCTTGGGCAGTTATAATATTTTGTGACTCAGTTATGCTCAAAAGATCTCCCAATAATGGAATTAGGCAATATTAACCAGAGGCACACAGCAGAGTCTAGGTCCAGAGTCTGAAGGGCTCAGCACAGCTCCCCCTTCTCTATATAATATAACAAACAGCATCTGGCTTAGGTTCGCATAAGCATCACTCATTTATCCCCGTCATCGGGAAATTATGAATGTTCTTTCCATAACCCCTGTCTTAGGGATTATATGGTGATATATACATGCAGATATCCATCATGGATGCTGCTTTTAAAGCAGTTCTTGGTTGAGCTCTAGACCATGCATCTGGACCCTCATTTTCCAGAGGGTATTAATAAACAGCCTCATTAATATAGGATCACAGAGCAAGCCAAGAGTCAATAGTCCGCCAATTATGCCAACAGAGATAAGCAACTGTTTAAACGAAGCCAAAGAAGGGACCATCCCACTAACAGTCCTTTTAATATTAGATAAAAATTCACTAGCTGCCTGGGCAGCATCAAACTCAAGAGGTCCCCCAATAATGGAATTAGGCAATATTAACCAGAGGCACATAGCAGAGTCTAGGTCCAGAGTCTGAAGGGCTCACCACACGGTTGGTGGCACAAATGCCTTTAATCCCAGCACTCAGGAGGCAGAGGCAGGCAGATCTCTGTGAGTTTGAGGCCAGCCTGGTCTACAGAGTGAGTTCCAGGACAGCCAGGGGTTACAACAGAGAAACTCTGTCTTGAAAAACCAAAAATAAATGAATAAATAAATAAATAAATAAATAAATAACCAATGAATAAATAAATGGCTAAAAATATCTCAAAAAATGTTCACTGTCCCTATCAATTAGAGAAACGCAGCCAATAACAATATGTGGAACAGAGACCCTCATTCATCTGGTGATAAAACGAGCTAGTTTGGGCATTCTGGAAATCAGTGTGGAGGTACTCACTCTATTAACAATAGCTAGGAAATGGAAACAATCAGAATGTCGTAAACTAATGAATGGATAATAAAAATGTCACACACACACACACACACACACACACACACAATGAAATACCACTCAGCTGTAACTAGAAAATATTAACTGAATAAGGTAATACGGACCCAGAAAGGCGAACACCATATGTGTTGTTTTCTTTTTTGTGGCTGGTAGCTCTAAATCTTTAGATGTAAGCATATAATCTGGATTAACTGCAGATACCAGAAAAGTACAAAGGGACCATGATGGTGGCTACAGCATGAGGAGTGAGAGCCCTAGAGAGAGAAATAGTAAGACACAGTTGCTCTGAAGGGGGAAATGGGAAAAATGGGTGGGGGAGACTTACCTGAAGATTGGGGACAGAGGGTGACACAGAAGGAGTAGGAAGATCAAGGGATAAACAACACTAAGGATTGCCTCCAGGGGTTGGAATCTTCTCTCCACGTGTGTGTCCCAGCTGCAGATACCCTGCCTGGAGCCAGCGACCTACCTCAGGGCCAGCTCCAGGTGGAGGGACGTGGCCAGCTGTGGGTTTACAACATCCTGCCTTGTCCTTTGCGGACCTCCAGTGAGTCAACGAATGGACAGACACTCGGGACATGCTTCAGGAGGAGTCTCCACTTTAATGCAGGATATATATAGAGAGATATAGATATAGATATAGATATAGATATAGATATATAGATTAGATATAGATTAGATATAAATATAGATATGGATATAGATATAGATTAGATATAGATATATAGATACAGATACAGATATAGATATAGATATATAGATTAGATATAGATTAGATATAAATATAGATATGGATATAGATATAGATTAGATATAGATTATAGATACAGATACAGATACAGATACAGATATAGATATAGATATCCATAAGCCACAAGCAGGGGAAGGTCTTTGGTACCCAGGGTTGGGATCCATTGGTTAAGACAAGGATACTGGAGTAGCCTTATTTGCATGTGGAGCTCAAGTCTAAGCGTCAAGGTCTTGCAAGGGCACCTTCTGCATAAGGTGTGGTCTCACAGGGAAAATATAAATGGACTCATCCCTATGCTTCCAGCTACAGCACAGATAAGCACCAACCAAGCTGCATTCCTTTGCTTCTGTGAAGCAGGCAATATTTAATATTCAGCTGGGTTCTGGCCAGGGCTAAAGTGAGGAGCAGCCTAACACCTTCCATTTTCAAACCCTAGGGGTGATGCAGGGTTCAAAAGCCAGCTCTGAAACACTCTTAGTCCTTGGACAGTCCCACAAAGGATGTTTGACATCTTCATAGGGAATTGTATGCCTTTATGTTTATTTAAAATTACATGCATATATGTGAAGTCATGGAACCTATAGGAGAACCTATTCTTGCCACTTTTCTAAACCAGTTTAATTTTTTTTAATCTAAATATTTATCCTATATCCACAGGTAAGTGTAGCTCTCATCCCTCATCAAAGAAGCTTCTTTATGCTGCTTATGGAGATCATTACAGACAGTGCCACCTGTCAAAATGCAGAGACTGAGCAACCATAGGGTGCTCACCCAACTAAAACATTAACAACACAACGCGCAAGGCACGGGGAATGTCCAGGAAGAGGAGATGGGAAAGAGTATAAAAGTCGGAGGACTGGGACATCTGTTTCAAAATAATTTCTTTTAAAAAGGCGGGGAGTAGGGAGGAAAGAGTGAATCTTGGGGGACTTGAGTGGAATAGGGGATGAATATGATCAAATGCAGGGTACAAATTCTCAGAGTTAATAAAAATATTATTTTTAAATGGAAAGCATATATGGTGATATTCATAATCATGAGAATTAAGCACCTGTTGCATGAGTAAAACACAGCTCATGTATGAGACAGGAGCTATCTATTTGGTTAAAGCAAATGCATTTGTTAAAATACCCAGAAGAGCTATTAAAAGAAATCACATGGGAAATTTCTAAACGAATCAAAACAAAATATACAGATTTATGCATCCTCGTGACAACAAAAAAAAATGAGCACAAGAAAAACAAAACATAACAAACAGTATATAAATGTTAGAAATCAAATGAAGGTACGAACTGTGTTAAATACGTTAATCAAATCTCTAGTTAAAGACGTAACCCTTGGGTCTGGAGCGACACCTCAGTGGTCAAGAGAACTGGCTGTTCTTCAGAGAATTCAGGTTCAAGTACCAGCACCCACATATTGTATCACAAACATTTGTAACTCCAGTTCCAGGGATTCTGACACCTTCTTCTGGTCTCTGTGGGCACCAGACACACACACAGTGCATGGACATATGTAGGAGAAAACTGGGCCTGCCACTGGACAGAACAAGGCCTAAGACCCGTGTAGACATACACAGAGACAGACCTACCTGGACACGCCCAGGGAGCAGCAGCTGCAGTCTGGCAGCCAATGGGATGCTGGGCCAGGTGAAGGGCATAATAGGCTTCCCCCCCTGTAATAAACTGAGTCTGCCTTTTGCCATTCACCTGACTTCCGGAGTCTGTGTCCTGATTCCACGCTGACTCTACCCCCGCCTCCCACCCCCACCTGAAGGGTCCCGTGGATGGGCACAAGCAACAGACATACAAGCAGGAAAAACAGCTACATACACAAAATAGTTTTTAAAAAATTGAAACAATTTTAAAGGCAACCCTCTTTAGAGTCAATTTTTAAACATTTTTTCTTTAAGAATTCTATACATGCATACAATGCACCTTATTAGATCCTTCTCTCACACCCATAACACATCCCTCCTACAGTTTCATCTTGTTTTTTAAAATAGCATGTGGAGGCTGGGTGACAGTGGTGTATGACTTTAATCCCAACACTCCGGAGGCTGAGGCAGGAGAATCTCTGTTAGCTCGAGGCCAGCCTGGTCTACAGAGTGAGTTCCAGGACAGCCAGAGTTATAACAGAGAAAACTTGTCTCAAAAAACAAAAACAGAAACACACAAAAACTAGGTTATGGAGAGGGCTGGAGTGGCTCACTGGCTCAGTGGTCAAGAGCACTCACTAGCTGCTCTTCCAGAGGCTCTGAGTTCAATTCCCAGCAACCACATGATGGGTCACAACCATCTACAATGGGATCTGATGTCTTCTCCTAGCATGCAGGTGTATATGCAGACATGTGTATATGCACTCATATACACTAAAATAAATAAACAAATAATTAATTTTTTTAAAAGACACCAGCTGACCTCAGACAGGCTCCTCTGTCTCTTGGCATCGGGACACTCCAAAATAGCCCATGGAGTCCAATAAGTGCTTCCCATCTGCACATGGATGTATAAGATTGCAATCATAGGCTCCCCAAATACATTGATTACTAATAAAATAGGGGGGGAAAGGTATGATGGGAAAATATTGATGTAAAGAAAGCTATGCTGCCATGAGCCAAATGCAGATCATGTATGAGGGAGGCACTGTCTATATTTTCTGTATGTGAGAGTTTATGCTTGCGCATGCAGTACCTGAGGAGGCCAGGTGATAAGGCCAGCTTACCAGTTCAGACGGTGCTGGATCGGGGGGTGGGGGGTTACTAAAAACCGGAACACGTACACACTGTATCTTGAGTTCACAGGAGCCGAACTTGCCTCATGGTTTATTCTCAGTTTTCTTATACTCTTCCCCACCAGAGACATACGTGTAGTTTCCAAGGCAACAATCACAAGGCACGAACCAGGTGTGCTTGCAAGCACGAGGCTGATGATCACAAGGGGAGAGGCATACATTTGATCACAAAGTTACTGATCACAAGGGAAAAAGCATATGTGTAAGCACTAGGTTACAATCAACAAGGTAAATCAAAATATATACAAAACATTATTGTTCTGTAGTTAACCCTAAACCCATCATCCTGCTTTGTGAGACTAAGAAGGAAGGTCTCTTTAAGTAATCTCTGACTTCCCTGAAACGAGCTGCCTCTGGGCTTGTCATTTTTACGACTTAGCTTGCTCAACAGCTGTCCCAAATGAGATTTAGCGGAAGGCACACAGCAGAATTTGAGCTCAAGGTCAGGGGGTTCTCCACAGTCGGGTCACCTGGAGCTGAAGTTACAGGCAGTTTTGAGATGACTGGCATGTGTGCTGGGGCCTGACAATATGGGTTATTAACCACTAAGTCCTCCAGCACCTCATTTGTGTTTTTTGGGTTCTTTTAGTTTTTGGTTTTTGGAGACAGGGTTTCTCTGCACAGACCAGGCTGGTCTCGAACTCAAAGATTAGCCTCCCTCTGCCTCCTGAGTCCTGGGACTAAAGCTGTGTGCCACCACATAGCTTCTCATTTGCACTTTTAACCTGAATGACAATTTAAAACAAAAAGCCAAAGTCATTTTTATCAGCAAGCCTATTCTCTGACCCTGCAGCCTAATAGCCCAGACCTTTCCCCTATTTTTGTTGTTTGTTTTGTTTTTTGTTTGTTGGTTTGTTTGTTATTGAGCGTCTTTGAAGAAAGGAATTATTCTACTAAACAGGAGAAAGAGAAATAATCCCAGAGATGCTCATATCAGAGACTAGCAAGGGACTCCTGGGCTGTACTTTTGAGAAAGAGCTCTAAGCCATGAGCTTTTCTTGAAGACTCCAAGTGGACACCTTTCTCTATCCCGGACACCCTGAACTTTTCTCTCCTCTTGGACTCCTAACTACAGCGCAGTCTCCAGAACTGCAATGAGGTTGATCATAACACTATAAAGAACAGCATATTTCAATGGCTCTTGTTGGGTTCATGCTAATAGCTCAAGTAGACACTGAGAGATTTGTATGGTCGTACAAACCAGTTTATTTTCTGAGGGTTACATAAAATTAAAAATTAAATTTAAAAAATGCCAATTAAAAAACATGGCATCCCCAATTTTTGAGTACTTTCCAGAACTCCCTGTTCCAAGAACTAGCCTACCCCAGAAACCATAAAACAATTATTGTCAGGCTTAATTCAAGAGCACTGTGACCCACCCCAAATTCCTAAAATGAGCAGCAGCTGCAGCCACCGCCTAATAGCCTTGGGCAAGGGACTTTACATTTCCTGGTGCCCGCGACCTTGCTATATGCCAACACCAATCAATTTAAAGGTTAACTGGCCCCTACCTATCAAAATGGGAAAACAATTTGGGAACCAATCAACTTGTACCAATTCGGTTTGTGCTCAACAACTGTTTAAAAAGCTTCACCATTTGCTCCTCGGGGCAGATTCTATCCTGCATGTTAGAATGGTCCCAGTGCACTGGAATAAATCCTCTTGCTATTTGCATCGATATCCCGTCTGTGAGTCTCTGTGGGGGTGCAGCGTCCCGGTTTGGGCCTTTTGGGGGTCCAACAACAGAAAGCAGAGAGGCAAGGTCAGTGCCCCTACCTCCACCACTAAGGGGTGCTGGTCATCTCAGCCCTGGTACAGTCTGGTTGATTTGAACAAAGGAGGGAAGTTTAAACTACAATACTATCCTGCAGCTGGACCTATTTTACAGGAATTGAGGGAAATGGTCTAAAGTGCCTTATGTATAGGCCTTCATGGCTGTCTACCAGAATAGGAGCCTATGCAAAGAAGAAAAACAGAGAAACAAACAAAAAAGGAATCCTCTGATAGTTTAGATGATCTCTATTTGGGCCCAAATCTCCGATTTTCTAACAGAAAACAATGGGCAACAGGACTCAGGTACAGTATCTTCTCCCACTTCACAGAGCTCTCTCTCCCCAATCTCCATAGTCTCCCATTTACCCCCTGTTAAAATAAAATTATGGCGCTTAACGGAGAGTCCAGACATTGAAATTTCCAATGCTCTTTATTAATCACAATCCATGTCAAATCTCAGGGAATTCTAATGCCCTGGCAGCTAGGCAGAGAGCTAACTCCAATGGCTTCCTCACCCCATGCTCTTCTCTTGGTTCTCCTCCTGTTCCTAGCTTCTTCTTGCTTCGTTCCCTGCTGTCTCTCTGTCTGCCTCCTCTCTCTGCCCTTGCCCTAGTTCTTTTTTATTCCAATTCCTCTCTCTGTCTCCACCCAGCCTTCCAATATACAAATCAATGGAGCCTAACCTTCATCTGCCTTAAGGCTAAGGAATGTCCCATTCTTGTGGAGAGCCCTATAGCCACTCCTTTGTTTACTGGTAGGCAGTGAATCTTTTACTTGCTTCAAGGACAGCTTACTAAAACATTATCCATAACTAAAATCTCCCACAACAACCCCCAAGTTACCAAAATAAAAAGGAGTCCAATCCTATGTGCCATCCTCTCCTATGCCCATTGCAGTCTCCTTAAATAAAGACCTGGATGTTTGAGAGTTCCTGTCACTTTTTCAATCATTGACCTTCCAGACCTTAACTTTATCTTGTGACCTTACATGGAAACACCTTTACATAGACTACTTTCTGTACCTCTGGGGGGGTAAATCGAGGATCTGGCAGGAAGCTAAAAAGCATGCAAATATGTTATTTGATCTAAGTCTTACTAACCAAGTGCCTAGTACGTAGGTTCTCCTGTTGGACCCCCAAAAGGCCCAAACCGGGACGCTGCACCCCCACAGAGACTCACAGACGGGATATCGATGCAAATAGCAAGAGGATTTATTCCAGTGCACTGGGACCGTTCTAACACGCAGGATAGAAGCGGCCCCAAGGAGCAAATGGTGAAATTTTTTATACAGTTGTTGGGCACAAACCGAATTGGTACAAGTTGATTGGTTCCCAAATTGTTTTCTCATTTTGATAGGTAGGGGCCAGTTAACCTTTAAATTGATTATAGCAAGGTCACGGGCAGCAGGAAATGTATACACTTAGGGTAAAGTCCCTTGCCCAAGGCTATTAAGCGGCGGCTGTAGCTGCCGCTCATTTTAGGAATTTGGGCTGGGTCACAGTGCTCTTGAATTAAGCCTGACAATAATTGTTTTATGGTTTCTAGGGTAGGCTAGTTCTTGGAACAGGGAGTTCTGGAAAGTACTCAATAATTATTGTATTGAGTGGAGAAAGCCAGGGCCGAGGGTCTCCGGCCTCACACTCCCAGATTATAAACCCATTCACTGGAATTATAACACCCAGCATGGACCTATAGGTGTAAAGTGATGAGAGTCTCACTGCAGAATTTTTTTTAAATGCATTAAGTGTATTGTTTACATGGACACAGCCATGCTGAGGACTCCAAGGCCTTGTACCTATGACACATTGGCAAAGCCAATCCCCATATTAGTCTGGCTCAAGAAGGATAGGAAAGCTATCAGTATTCTGAATATGAGTGTTTATGAATGATTGATCAGTGTTTGAGAAAAACTAGCAACTACAGTTTCCTCTTCCCAGAAGTTTATAGCCTGAGACTGCTCACCTATAGAGATCTCTCTACTGAGATTAGTTAAGCCCTCCTGCTGTGTTCTACTTAATAAACACACTGAGGTTCATGCTGCAGAGAGTTAGAAAATTCCCCTCTGATCCTGGCTGTGTATCTGTCCTTTCTTCATTCCTTGCTGTCTGTAGTCAAAGTTCCAGGACCAGAACTGTATGGCAATTAAGAAACTTATTAACTGTGACAAGATCAGAAAGGTTATTCAAGGAAGGGAGGAAAACACTGAATTATTTCTCAACGTGCTAATCAATCCTTTAGGAATCACAAACCTGGACCCGTCACACCCTGAAGGATAAGCTCCTCTGGGACATTTTATTAAGGAGTCAGCCCCTGATCAGGACTCTCATCTTGACCAGGTTCAGCCAGGAGACTTGGTACCCCTGAAGACCTATAAGAACACAAATATTTTATGTTAATACAAATTTAAAATATCTAAAATTATGCATGTTATTTTATTAAATTAATTGCTATGGATTTATTTTTAAATATTTTTATTATTGTGGCATGATATGTGTGTGGAGGGTGCCCAGGAAGGTCACAGAACAACTTTGTGGAGTCAGTTTTCTCCTTTCACCGCTACATGGGCCCTGGGAATCAAACTCAGGTCATCAGGATTATATAGCAAGATTCTCTACCTGCTGAGCCATCTTGCTGGCCCTGGATTTCTTTCTCAGAGATAGCTCACACACACACACAATTGATTCTAGGATAATAAGGTCACAATTAACTTTGTATCATATGACTTAGTGCATATATATATATATATATATATATATATATATATATATTAGACTATAGTTGTATAATTTCTCCTCTTCACTTTCCTCCCTGAAACCTGCCCCATCTGCCCCATGTACTACCCCTGTTTGCACTCATTCAAATTTATAGCCTTTTTTTCTTTAGTTTTTGTTTTGTGTACACACATACACACACATTATGTAAATATAGCCTGCTCAGTCCATATAATGCAACTTGCTTGTTTATGTTTTCAGGGCTGAGTATTTGGTTTGTTCTCTTGGGAAGACTATTTCTCCCATTCTTGGCGTTCCTTAGTTCCCTGTAGTTCTTTGTCTGGAGTTGAGGCTTCTTGAGTTTTCCCCTTTTCCAAATTAGCGTGTATATTGTTATCCTCCATGTTTAGGATATGTTTGGGTGGCCATTTTGGTGAGACTTCATGCCAACTTCATGGGCATAGTTCCTCTGACTTTTCTAGGAGACACAATCCCACAGCAAACTTTCTGTTCCTCTGGCTCTTACAATCTTTCCAACCTCCTTTTCTACAGTGATCCATGAGCCTTAGGTGCAAGAGTTATGTTGTAGACGTGTCAGTAGGGACAGGCCTCAACAACTCTCCATTTTGATTGGTTGTGCTTTTCTATAATGGTCTCCCACTGTTGCAAAGACAAGTTTCCTTGCTGAGTGCTGTGAAAGCTTAAGCATACAAATTATGAAGGTATAAAACTTTCAGATTTCTTTCCTTCTCACTATACTATTGTTATATTAAGACTTGAACGGTTTGGAGTTCTAACATTAATCAGTGGAGTTCTGATAAACTATTAATCTAGTCCTGGTAAAGACCTGCTACTATTATCATAGTCACAAGCTCAAAATTTTAAATTTTCTTTGGTTGTCTTCTAAGAATAAATTTAAAAGTACTTCTCAGTGTGCTGAAGAACATCCCTGTCCAGTCTGTATATCCAGCCCTCTGGAAAAAGTGTTCATGCTCTTAACCAATAATCATTTTGGGGTCCCTATTTCTCAAAGGTGTGAGTCTACTGCTTTTTCTACAGGGTGGATTTCAGTACAGATTACAAACAGTGGTAATGCTAATATGTCTAAAATTTTTATATGTCTAAAACTTTTATTTCTTTTTACAAATTTTAAAACTTCATGTAAGCTTCAGGGATTCCTGAGATTTGGATCCATCTGTCACAGATCAAATGGACTCCAGGTAAGTATTCCTATCAATCAGGGCCTAAGTTTCCCCACTTGCCTCTCTCTGTGTCCCCTTGTCTTGAGACATAGACACCACCTCCCCACCAACTACCAGGAGCATGGGCCTGGAAGTTTCAAATGTACACCTAAGATAAAAATATTTTCCCGTAAGCTCCTTACCTTTACCCTCTATCCCTAGTCTATATCTATTCCAGCAGATTTCCTATCAACTGCAGAGCACAAACTGCTCCAAAACTGCCTGCAACACTGCCTCAGGTGTTCCTTCAAAACCTGCATCCTAGACTACTCCAAATCAGCCTGCATTTCATTAGCCCCAGGTGGTCCCACAAACCAAACAGATGTCCCGCATCCTGCACTCCTCTCTCCCTTCCCAGCTTTGACAAACATTCTAACATTCCTGGGCCCTAACAATAATGCCCCAATTTCAACAAGGAAATAGTTACAGAAGAGATATGTCGCCTCTTACCATCAACAAAAAGACTGGAATGTGAGATGCCAAAGAAACCTAGGACAAGTCTCACTCAGTACCTGTACCTCCTCCCAGCACTTCTCACTCTGCTGAACCTCTCCAGCCCAGGGACTGGGCTTCCCTTCCCTCAGCTTCTCCTTCCTGTATAACTCAGACATTTTGGCTACATACTCTCTCTTTGTCTATGTGCTCTCTTGGCCTCTTGAGCCATGGCTCCTCTCCTGGTCTGCTTGTTCCTCCCTGATTCTCTTCCTCTCTTCCTCTCCCCTCTCCCTCCTCTCATGGCTCAGTTCAGTCTGGACTCTTCTTCCAGATGGCTCTTGCCATTTTTTCCCCCATATCTACACTAAAACCCCTCTCCTCAACCATATCTAGACGTGGTCATGTCCTTATTTTCATTCAGTAAGGACTACACCTATCTATGGGTATATTCATAAATATTTACAATGTAATTAGAGTTTATGTTGGTTTAGTTGTTACGGGGTACCTGAAGAGGAAAAACACTCGAAATGCTCAAATAAGCCAAATGGAGTCATTATTAGCCAGACTGTCCCAAGTAAAGTTGCCAGCCTCAACCTTCAGTTTGTCCGACTTTTTAAGGGCAAGAAACCCAAAATGGTGACGTATACGGAAAGGCAGTTCTGAACATCTGCAGCAAGCATGGGTTGTTTACAGAAAGCAGAAAGATGGCAGTTAAATGATCAGGCAATTTTTCTTTAGCTCAGGATCCCATTGTATAGGAATTTATGGCTGGTCTAAGTGACCAAAGACCAGTTTTATCCAAGATAGTTTTAGCATTTATTCTTAAGAATACTTTCATGAGATGGCATAACTATAGTTCAGTAACTCACTACATAGTAAAGTGTACTTGTAGGTTCTCCTCCAAAATCTATGACTTCATTAGCCTTGGGTCATTGGCTAGGTTTCCAGTACCAGGCATGATTTCCCTCTTGTTGGACAGTCCAATTAGAGTTCAATTAGAGAGCTATTAGTTACCACTAAAGTATGTGTGCTACTTCTGAACTCTTAGTGTTATCATGACATGATGGTCATTGTTGTGGTTCATAGGCATCATAGCATAGAACTGTTGATTGGTTGCCTTACTTGGATGCTTGCATGGTGCCTTCTGGTGCCATGAAAGCTAGTTCTCAGGGAGAAGTCATTCAGTTAGATAACATCTTACGGGTCTCTGGGTCCTATGCCTGAAGTTTATTGTGTCTTTAGCAATAGGGACTTACCTTCCACCTCTGGGGTGCAATCCAAGGGCAACAACAATGACCTATGATGTTTTGGGAGTCTCATTGGACAACTCTGACCAACAACTCAAAAGATGACATCTCATTTTAGATAAGCCATGGCTCTTGGGGAGTTTTGTCAGCTCAGATCAGAAAATTTCATTTAAACTACACATACACACACACACACACACACACACACACACACACACGCACACACACATATATACTTACCTGTTTTATAGGTATTTTTAATCAGATAATTAATAGTATGATGCCTTATAACTTTTTCAGATATCCTTATTCTTATTTTACTTTCATTTCTCTCTCTTCCATATTTATCCCTTATAATTATCCATAAATTAGTAGAATAGATAAATTCTACTAATTTATCCCTAATTAGTAATTGCCATCACTGATTAGAGTGCCTACTCATCTTTCCTATTTCCCCAATCAGATGTCTTGTACCCTATTTCCCTTTATATTGCTCTTCTACTACCCCTGAGCCCTGCTGAATGGTTCCTTTTCACTTTCCTGGTTTCTGCAGCTACATCAGGTTATATATTCTTTTCTGAAGAGTTAGAGCCCTAGCCTCAGATGCGAGAGAACATGTTGTGTTTGTCTTTGTGGGCCTGGGTTACCTCACTCAATGTGATCTTTTCTAGTTTCGTCCATTTACCTGCAAAGTTCATGATTTCATTTTTCTTTACAGCTGAATACTATTCCACAGTGTGTATGTATGACATTCTCTTTACCCACTTGTCAGTTGAAGAACATTCAGGCTGTCTCCATTTCCTGGCTATTTGTGAACATAGTAGAAATGAACACAGCTGAGCAAGTACCTGTGAAGTAGAGTAGCAAGTTCTTTGAGCATATGCCAAAGAGTGTTATTCCTGGATCATATGATAGGTGAGAATTCTCTACACTGATTTCCAGAACAGCCAAACCAGTTTGTAATCCCACCGACAGTGAATGAGTGTTCCCTTTTCCTCACATCCTCACCAACATTGGTTGTCAGTTTTCCTGATTTTAGCTATTCAGACTGGGGTAAGATGATTTCTCAAAGTAGTTTAAATTAGCGTTTTCTTAATTGTTAATGCTGTTGAACACTATCTGAATATATCTTAGGTATTTTTATTTCTTTTTTTGAGGATTTTCTGTTCAGACCTATAGACCACTTTTAATTGGGTTTCTTGGTTGTTTTTTGGCAGTAGGAACTTGGACCAACTAGCCACGTAGTCAATAGCAAAGAGCCATGAATTAAAGCATGCATGCTAGTGCTGATCAATTTTTCTTCACTATTACATAATTTAGAGTTCATTGACCAGGGAATGGTGTCACCAAGAGTGGGCAAGTCATTTCATCCTAATTGACATAAACTAATCCCCCACAGACATTCCCATAGGGCAACTTAATCTAGATTGTGAATTGCTTCCCAGGTGATTCTAGGTTATGTCAAACTGACAATTAAAATGTATCATAGTTATTTAAGAATCAAGCTGTTGATATCTTCTCAGCTTACTTTGATCCACATTAATAATCAGGTTAGGCTCTGTGTATTTAAAATAAACAACATTTCTATTTCATTTATATTAAGAGTCATATCTTTGAGCATACTGATTTTTGATTTAGGATTGCTTAATGTTATTTAAATAAAAGTTCTGAACAATCGTTTAATTTAAATCTAGACAAAGTTTCAAATCTTCATTACTGGGCTGGAGCTGCTCTTGCAGAGAACCTGGGTTCAATTCCCAGCATGCATGTGGTGACTCAGAACTGTCTCTAACTCCAGTTCCATGGGATTGGATACCATTTTCTGACCTCCACAGGAATCAGGCAGTCACATGGTACATACACGTACATGTAGATAAAATGCATATACGCATGAAATGAAATAAATATTTTTTTTAAAAATCTTCAGTATTTTTAAAATATAGTTTCATGTATGAATGTATATGTATACATTGTTTACAAGTGTGTATATTTTAAAGTTATTTACATGCTACCAAATTAGCTTACAACACACATATAAATTAAAGCTATTAAATTGTCCAAAGCCCTTTTAATTCACAATATAACTGGGATTTAAAGGAAAAAGCCCCATCCCCAACAGCCTCAACAGCTCCAACTGCCCCATGAGGGGCATGAGGTGTTAACTTGACCATAAGTTCAATATGCATTCAAACAGATGATGAAAGACAGAGAGAAGAAATTTAATCAATGTGGTGACTTTTGTAGAACCAATAAATAGATCTAGCAATCTCAAGTCTGTCTGTCTTTGGGATAAAGACACATAGTTTAAAGTTAAATAAATAATTAAGACAAGGCTGGGCCAGTGACTTATTTTTGTGTTTTTAGCTTTCCTTGGGAAATTAATACGATTGCTTAAATGGTAAGCAAATGCCTCAAAAAAAGAGCTAGACACAAAAATAAGAGCAGAGATATCAGAACATTATTTTCCTTTGGATGTCTTATCACCACAAATAGAAAGCAAATACTTCTTAACAAAAACAATTTCTAAATACTTGTTATAATAAGATTTAAATCTTTAACAGATTGGCTGATTTGAATTTGTTGGTTTATAAAATCTTCAGAACGTTAACACATCTTGTCTGTGTTTCAGATCCCTGGGTTTCATTAAAACATAAAGTTGCTTTATTAAGAATAAAGTCGCCGGGCAGTGGTGGTGGCACACACTTTTAATCCAAGCACTTGAGAGGCAGAGGCAGGCGGATTTCTGTGAGTTCAAGGCCAGCCTGGTGTACAGAGTTCCAGGACAAGAGAAATCCTGTTTTGAAAACAAACAAACTAACTAAAATACAACAACAAGGAATATATAAAGAGTTACAAATACTATAGAGAGGGAGAGGGGAAAGGAGAGATAAATATCATTAAATGTGGGACTGTCCTGGAGCTAAAGGTGGGTCAAAACATGCTTGGCACCCCGGAATTCTCACCCTGAGAGTGGCGGGCATTTGGCTGCTCCCCACTTTCTTAGCTCTTGCAAAACCCAGCTAAATTCTAAATACTTCCTGCTTCACAGAAGGTCATTTGCAAAGGAATGTGGCCTGGTTGGTGCTTATCTGAACACTGTAGCTGGAAAACTAGGGCTGAGACCATTTTCTGATAGGGTATCTTCTTTTTCCTGTGAGACCACACCTTATGCAAGAGAGTCTTTTCCAGGGCCTTGACTCTTAGTCATGAGCTCCACATGCAAATAGAGCTACTCCAGTAGCCCTGTCTTAACCAATGACCCCCAGTCCCTGGGTTCCAAGGACCCTCCCCTGCTTTTTTCAAGTATAACCACCCTTACTTCAATAAACTGAGGTGTTCCACTAACAGTCTCCTGAGAATCCAGTACATTCTTGCCGGCTCATAGATATCTGATCTGAGACCATATGGGTCCACCGTAGACTCATGTTCCCACTGCAGGGCTCAAAAAAAACATTAGAGAAACATTATTTTATAAGCTTACTTAAAACACACAGTCTAAGTGGAGTCGTGGCACTTAATGCTCTCCACAAGAGCTATAGTCTGACGAAAAGCTTAGTTTCAGGTATGGGAAACATCTTTTTGTACTGCTGATCAAGAGAATACAAAAGACTCCCAAGAGCATATGGACTATTGCCATTGCCCTTGGTTGCCTCCCAGAACTTGAAGGCAACACTCCATTGCTGACATATTATACACTTTGGACACAGGACACAGGGGAATCCAGCTGAATTGACCTGGAAGCCTCCACTCTGAGGATTAGCTCTCACAGTATTGGAAGGTGCTATGCAAGCTGCCAAGGGAGTGAAGTAATCAGTAGTCCTAACCAGCTATAAAGTCTGTGGATCACAACAATGGCCAGCTTGGCAAAATAACCCCAATGGTGCCATAGTGACACTTTAACTTGAGGGTAACCAACAGCTGCCTAATTGGACCTAAGGCCTGCTCAGTAGGAGGGAATTAATGCCTGGTCCTATAAACCTAACAAACTGCCTACAGCTAGAGAGGTTATAAGCCCTAGATGAGAACCTCCTACTGTCATTTTCCTAAACCAATATAATTCTAACTGTATTCTAAATACTTATTGCTTCATTTTTATTTATTTTTTATCTTCCTTCCTTTCTTTTTCTTTTTTTTTTTTTTTTTTTTTTTTTTGGTTTTTCAAGACAGGGTTTGTCTGTTGTAACCCTGGCTGTCCTGGAACTCACTCTGTATACCAGGCTGGCCTCGAACTTACAGAGATCCACCTGCCTCTGCCTCCCGAGTGCTGGGATTAAAAGCCTAAATGCTTATTGTTATACCTACAAGTAAGTATGGCTGTCACTCTTCCTCAACACTCTTTTGCAACAGATGAAGACTATTACAGTGACCCATAACTGGTCAAAATGCAGGAATTAAGTGACCATTAGGTATCAGGCGCTAATTGATACATTTAAAATGAAACCCCTACACTAAAAGCACAGGAAAAATCCCAGACGAGAGGACAGAAATATTTTAAGAGCCATAGGACTAGGATGCTCACCATTAGTGTCTTCTAGACATGAAATCTCAATTATACAACTGCCTAGACCAGACCTTCTTAATGACAATACCAGTTGACATGCTAATGTGGGTGGGGGAAATTTCACAAGGTCCCACCCCTATATGAAGACCTACAAGACAATCAATGGCTGCTGAGACAGGGTGTATTGGTTACTTTTCTGTTGTTGTGATAAAACACCATGGCCAAGGTAACTTGTAGAAGAAAGAGTTTGTTTGGCTTATCATTTCAGAGAGTTAGGAGTCTGTAATGACAGGGACAGTGTGGCAGCAAGGCAGCAGGCATGGTGGCAGGAAAGGGAAACTGAGAGCTAATATCTTGAACCATATGCATGAAACAGAGAGAGTGAACTGGAAATGGTGCAAGGCATTTTAATCTCAAAGCCTGATCCTGGTGACATACTTCCTCCTGCAAGGCCACACCTCCTAGACCTCCCTGCAAAGGACCATCAATTGGGAATCAAGATTCCAAATATCCTATGGGCGAACATTCTCAATAAAAACACTACAGAAAAAGACTCTGTTTTCTCCAGGGAAAATCTCCCGATAGATTACCTAAACAGCCCTAAACACATGTACATGCAACTGACCTAAATTGACTAGGTAGGTTGTGTGTGTGTGTGTGTGTGTGTATAATTTAAAAGGAGGTTATAAATGTTAGAGAGAGTAGGAAAGACAGAGAAGGACTTGTATGGGAGAGAGGGAGGGCTAGAAATGATGTTAATATAGTATTCATATATGAAATTCTCAAAAAAATTAAAAATTTAAATTAAAAAAGTTGCAGATATAAAATATATTTTCGGTTTTAAAAAAAAGATTAAGGAGAAAATCAAATACTTTTAGATGAGAAAGGATTATGAATGGGGATTTTATCCTAAACGTAAAGGATTATTCCAAAATGGAAGTTAAGTGAGATTAGGAAATAAAAAAATATTTAAGTATGTCACAAGACGATTTATGAAAGTCACAACTTAAAAATAGTGTGAGTTTGCAAAAACTTGTATGAGGAGCATATATTTTATTTTTTGTTAAATAATTGCTTATAGTTTCTCCTGAGTTTGTCAGGTTTCTAATTAGAAAAATCTGTCTTTGTCAAAATGTATGTTATAGAGCAAGTAAAATTTAAACCACATTTTGTTCTTCAATACAGGTGGAACTAATCTTCTGGGTGTTCAATACACATACTTGGAGGCTAAAAGGAATTCAATATTTTGGCCTTTTCTCCCAATCAGCTAGGTCTCAAGGGATAATGGGACATCTCTAACAGCATCCCATAGCTCTGGTAAGTCACATGTTCTCCTGATCAGGGGAACCGTGGAGTTCCCAGAGGTTCGACTCTAACAAATGTACATTCTACAAAGAGCAGGAGTGGCACAGATGGAAATTTTCTTGATGCTTCCAAGGGAAGCTGCATAGCTGGCAAGGTCCTGGTTTACCCCAGCAGATGGCATAACTGGAAACTAAAGGAATCATGGGAATTTGCCTAAGTCCCTAAAAGTCACCCCACAGGAGCCTCAATGTGAAAGAGTGAAGGCTTCAGTCTTGCCTAAAAATAAGTAGGCCTAAGTTTCATGTCCCTGACAACAGGCCTAAGTTTCAAACAATACAACAATAATGAGAAAAACCGTAAGTACAGGTATCCAGCAATGCATCACTGGCTAGGAAATCCCCCACCCAACTCAGAATGCACCCCACGCCAAGACCAAACACTGACACACAGATTAATACAAAGAAAAAACTCTTTACTGAGTATAAGGCAAAACTGATACCACGGATGCAGAGTAAGACATTGGTCTCAGAGCTGCGACCCAAAGAAAAGTTTTACAGGCTTTTTAAAGGGAGAAGCCATAGTTTGAACTGATGCAGACAGGGGTTTCCATGTCAGTGTGAGCAGAGGGTTACTTTATAATTTGTAACCAATCAGAACCATAGTCAGAGTAACCATTATCCAAGAATGAAAACATTATTTTTTCTTTCTGGCAAAACAAGCCAGTAATCAGGTCAGAGTAACTACAGCTAGAAGTGAGAATGTCTTGTTTTCTAAAATGTGCAGGTATACATTCTTTTGTTTTGAGTTAGAGGGTGGTATGCAGACTGGGAATATTTCATGTTTATTCTTTAGAGCATGAACTTTCGTTACTATTATTTCAGAATGAATTCTAAAACCTAAGCTAGGATGGCATTGATCTTGCCATCTCGTACCATATCACCTCCACTCCTCCCAGCTCTACCGCCCCCCATCTCCCTTCTGTTGAGAAATCTTATTTCTAATTAGTCACATGCAACTTTGGAGCAATTGCTTTGTACATTGTTGGAGGAAGTGCTGCCCAAGCTTTGGCAGTTTGTTTTATCTGCAGGCATTGGCTTGATATAAATCTGTGATTCAGATGTTTGCTCCCTCATGACCTGCACCTGCTCACAGCACTCTGGAAGAGCCAGTGTGGTGAAGAGCAAAGTTGCTGTGGCGAAATTCTTGTAGTTCCTCTCTCACGGTCTCAGGCAACAAGGAGAGAACACTCCACTTAAGCTTTGAGCTCCCCCACCAAAGGTGACATAGATTGGCTGCTAAAGGACTGTGGAATAAGACTAAGCTACAAGTTCTCTTCATTATGCAAATAGGCCTTTGGATGAGAAGGTGAAGTTTTTGTATCAATAAAACACCTGAGGAGTTTCTGTATCAATAAAAATGCCTGAGATCAGATGATCAGGGTTCTGCTGTCAAGGATGGCACTTGCCATGACAGGCAGTTCCGTCTGTCGAGGTCTGGCAATTTTTTTTCTATGAAAATGTCTCCTTGTCTTTCTTGTGGACCTACACAGTAGCTATCACCCACACCCTCCTCTCCCAGACACACACACACACACACACACACACACAATTTCTCAGAAAAGAGCAGTCTCATTGGGCGATGGTGGTGGTGCATGTCTTTACCCAGCACTCAGGAGGCAAAGGCAGGCAGATCTCTGTGAACTTGAGGCCAGTCTGGTCTGCAGAGTGAGTTCCAGGACAGCCAGAGTTACAACAGAGAAACCCTGACTCAAAAACCAAAACCAAAGCAAAACAAAACAGAAAAGAGTAGTCCCAGAGTTACCACTCAAACAGGACAAAACAAGATGGAACAGGGCCAGGCACTAACCCCTACATGAGGGCTGAATGAAGCAGCCCAGCAGGTAGAAAAATTGTCCCAAGGGCAGGTAAAAGGGTCAGAGACGCCCCCACTCCAGTTTGTAGGAGTTCTTCAAGAACACCAAGCAAGACAACCATAAGATATATGTAGGGGACCCTGCAGGCTCCATGTCTGCTACTTCAGTCTCTGTGAGCCCCTAAGAGTGTTGTCAGTTGACTTCATGGGGTGTGTTCTCCTGGTGTCTTCAGTCACCCACAACCCCTTCTCTCCCTCTCCTGTGGGGTTTTCTGAGCTCTTCATGATGTTTGGCCCTGGGCCTCTGTGTCTGCTCCTATCAGCTGCCTGAGGTAACCTCTCTTATGTATCCCTATCCTCCATTACTAGGGATCCTCACTAGGGTTTCTCTTGTAGATCCTAGGGAGTTTCTACTGCACTAGAACTCCAGATCACCCCTAAATAAAGAGGACAAGTTTCAAAAGGCAGTTCTCTCCTTCTGCCATGTGGGTGCCAGGGATTGAAGTCAGGTCATCAGGGTTGTTAGCAAGCATCTTCACCTGCTGAGACACCATCTCACTGGCTCTCAGTAAGTGTTTTATTGAGGATCTTTGTACAAGTAAATTGACCTTCAATTTTCTTTTTGTGTTTGTATCCTAATCTGCTTTTTGTTATCTGGATAATACGGCTTCCTAGAATGGGTTTAGGTTCTTATAGCCCCTGCTTCAATTTTGGTAAGTCATATGTGTCTATAAATTTATTCATTTCTTTTAGATTTTTTCCAATTTATTAGGAGTTATGTTTTCAGAATATTGCCTAATGACTCTTGATTTCAGTGGTACCTGTTGTAACTAACACCCCTCTTACATGTCTAATTCTATTAATTTATGTTCTTTTCTTTCTTTTTTGTGGACAGTTTGGCTAACACAGCAGTTCTCAACCTATGGGTCACGACCCCTTTGGGGGTTGAATAACCCTTTCACAGGGGTCACCTAAGACCATCTGCATATCAGTTATTTACATTACGATTCCTAACAGTTTCAAAATTGCAGTTATAATTTTATGGTTGGGGGTCACCACAACATGAAGAACTGTATTAAAGGGTCATAGCATTAGGAAGGTTAAAAGCCACTGCTTTAGGGTTTCTTGTAGAGGAATATTTAATCCTGTAATCCAATAGCATGATTGCTCTAGGGTAGAAAAAAATGTTGGTATACACCTTTAATCCCAGTATTCAGAAAGCAGTGGTAGCACACATCTTTAATCACAGTATTCAGAAGGCAATCGTGGGGTATGCCTTTAATCCTAGCACTTGGGAGATAGGAATCAGAGCTCAGAAGGAGTCAGTGTCAGACAGAAAGTGATGTCTGAGATGAGTCAAGTAAAGGGCAGGCAAAATGACGAATCAGATGAAGAGTTATCGGAGTGAGGACACACCCAAACTCTCACAATATAAGCAGTCTCTCAGCTCAGAGAGATGGAGTTCGGAGAGGCAGAGAAAGGACAAGACATAGAGACAAAGAAGTGGTCTGAATGAGGATAAGACAGAGAAGCAGAGAGGCTGACGGAGGCAGTATGGGGCAGTGAGAGCTCACCGAGACACAGAAGCAGTCTGAGGAGTCCAAGGAAGAGAGAGACACAGAGGCAGTTCAGTAAAAGAAGTCAGTATCTGTGGGACTGTCATGGAGCTAAGAACAGGTGGAAGCAGGCTTGGATATTAAATATTAGATATCTAATATTAGATATTAGATATTAACACTGCCTACTTTGTTGAAGCAAAGATGCTTTGTCTGCCCCTGCAGGCTGGGGACACAGGCTCAAATGTGTTCATCTGAGGTGGCGCCCAAAACCCCTGACTCAACCAATCAGTCCTACTCTTGTGGCCAAACCACTCCCCCAACCATGCCACATAAAAGGCACCCTCAAAGCCCCAATAAAGGAGACGCTCACCAAAGTGTGTCCCGGGTGGTCATTTGGCCACTTGTCGACTCACGGAGACCCACAAAGGTCACAGTAGGATGAGGTGAAGCCCACGGTCCACGACCCCTAGCCACGCGGTGGCCACGCCCCACTGAGCCTCTTGGCCTGGAGGGGCCTGAAACTCCAAATTAGAGGCCAGCGTCGGTGGCAGGCCACGTAGTGGGAGAAGGTTCCATCACTCGAGACTATAAGTATCAGAAGTGCCAGGGCCGGCCTGGCAAGTCGGACCTGGATGGAGAGTGGAACTGAAGGGCCTTATGAGGAGAGGGGAGTAGAAACGCGAAGGGAAAGGAATAGACCAGACACACACAGCATCATTGAGCTCAGATGGAATGGAGCTGAAATTTTATTTTTCTCTCCAAACTTATACTCCCTTCCTCCAGTGGCTATGTGCAGCTACAGGGGTTAGAACCAAGGTGTTAATTACAGGGTGAGACAGTGCATAGGTAAAAACATCCTGAAGGAGATAAGTATCAGAGCAAAACAACTTCCCTGCTGGGTGGGATGTTTACCCAGGGGAGACAGAGTCTCCCCGGTGGAGTTAGATGCTTAGGACAATAGCTTCTCCTGGTGAAGTTAAATGTTTAGCCAGAGAAGCATCATCCCTTCAAAGGACTTTGGCTTCCCTGTAAACAAGCCGCTCTTGGGCAGTCATTGATTTTTCATGACTCACTTATGCTCAAAAGATCTCCCAATAAAGAAACTAGGCAATTTTAGCCAGAGGCTCACAGCAGGGTCCAGGCCCAGAGTCTGAAGGGCTCACCACACAGAAGGGAACAGTGAGTCAGTTTGATGCAGAGCAGAGTTTGAACAGAAGAGTCAGTTGAATTCAGTTCAGCTCTAAATTCAGAAGGAACTAGTCAGAGTAATTCAGTCAGCAGTAAGTACCCGAGGCTTAAATGTTCTAGATTGTACAGAGGCTGAAGCTGAAGCCTTATGTTCTATACTTAAGACTAGATTGTACAGAGGCTGAAATGCTCCAGGGCTCCGGGAGTGCCCCCCTCTGGGACAGGGGATTCAACTAGACAAAGAATAAACCACCTTTTGCCCTGAATCAATGTCTACAGTTTCTACTGAGAGGTCTGCTGTTATGCTGATAGATTTGCTCTTATAAGTTAATTGATACTTCTCTCTTGCAGCTTTCAGTATTCTTTAGGCCATTTTGTCGTTTTAAACATAACACAGCATGTCTATTTGGGGTTGTAAGTGCCTCTTGTGCTTGGATGTTCTCCTTTCCTATATTTGAGAACTTTTCTTGAACAATTTCATTGAATAGGTTTTATATGCCTTTATAGTCTGTATTTTGGTTTCTCCATTCTGTACTACAGATTTGTAGGTTTGGTCTAGTGTCCCAGAGGGCTTAAATGTGACTCATTGCTGCACCCCTTCTATTGCTACATGTAATGATTGATTGATCTTGTCTTCAAACACTGATATTCCTACCTCTATCTAGTCTACTGTTAGTGACGCTCTATGTCAACATTTTTATTTGGTTTATTGAGCTTTTTATTTTCAAGCTTTTTTTCTACTTCTTTCAATTCACCCATTTGAATCCTTTGGGAGGGCATTGATCACATTTTAAAAGTACACTTTTGAATATTTCTTGTCTGGCATTTTAAGCAGTTCAGTATCTTTGGATTTAGTCATTGAAGAGTTATAAGCTTTTGGTGGAATCCTGTGGCCATGCTTTTTGCTTTTTTGTGTTGCTATGTTGTAATTTGCATATCTGTTGGATAAATATCTGGTTTTATATATGAATCTTCTTAGTGAGACAGTTTCTCTTGAGGGCTCAACATATAGTACTACTCAAAAAGGAGAAAACAAAGACTGTAACAGCACTACCATTGTTGTGGGGTATCCACCAGAAAATAACACTCAGACATGGGTGTAAGTCAATAGAAAGTCTTTATTAACTGGCTGGTGACTACACTGGGTGTTCAGGATCCCAGTATAGCCCTGAGCCTTTCTCAGGGTGAGCTTTTTACCACGAAAACCATATTCTGGGTTGACATACTTCAGTTAACAAGAACAATTAACCAGAAGCAGAACTACAGAAGCCAAAAAGCAAGGCTTGTATATTTAGAAACTTTCCCAGAACTATAACCTTTGATAGATAAGGTCTTTGTTTTCATTTTGGCAAGAGATACTGTCTGTGTACTGGGTTTCATGGCCTACATGGTACTTCCATCATGAAGTCAGTTGTGCTAAGGCCTAGGGGCCTATTAAGATCTGGGGGGCCTGTTACACCATCAAAATACATCAGATGTAGAAATACAATAAAAAACAAAGACAACTACCATATCACCGATAACCACAGAAAAGTGGCAAAATTGTCAAATTAAGTATGAGCTTAAAATTTTGCAAAGTTACAATAAAAAATTAAATGAAAGGGCTGTTGGGGCTGGAGATGATTCAACAGTTAAGAGCACGTAGTGCTCTTGTGAAGGACCTGAGTTTGCTTCCTCCAACACGCACATGAAGGCTCACAATCATCTTCAACAGCAGTTCCAGGGGATCTGAAGTCTTCTTCTGGCTTCCATAGGCTGCTGTTAACACGTGGTACACACGAACTCCCACAAGCATGCACACTTCACATGAAAATAAATTATTTTTTCAAAAATAGGGGGCAGTGAGAGGAAAAAAAATACAAGGTTAAATAAAGAAAATAGAGAATAGAAGAGAAACAAGAATGATTTATTATTCAATTATAAAGAGAAGTGTAAATAACATCAGATAAGTGTAGAAAGAGGAATAAAAATAAAAACAAGACATTCTTTCAGAAGTGAAAATAATTCTAAAAATATAGGAAAAAGAGAAAAAAAAAAAAACCCAGAGAACTGGAGAAGCTTCTTTTTAGGATAACTAATATTGGAATCTACCATTGTGGTGAGGGGTGGTAGTGGGCCACAGATAGAACCTATTATAGTTCCTGTCTGTTCCTATAATGCAGGATAATGGCTGAAGATTGGGCAGTCAAGTGTATGCTGTCAGCATCAGGCCACATTAACATTAGAAGCATCCCATCTTTGCTTACTAGGAGCAACTCTGCCTTTGACAGACTTTGCAGCCTATAGGAGAGGTAGGTTCCCACTCTGTCCAGAATTCCCCAACTCTGCTCAGGGGTGGTAAACATCCATGCTGATGTTTGATCATGTGGCCAAGTGCATCAGAAACTAAGGTCTAAGAAAACTGGGCACTGTGTCTGCCAGCCCCCACACTTTTCGGATCCTATCCAGCAGTAAGGAAATGGTTGTGGAAATTGAGCAATTGGCCAGACCTACGGTCAGAGATCACAGAACCACCTGACAACAAATGGAATATAGAATATAGCGGGAACGTAGCTCTAGTGCTGTGGAGGCCATAGGCAGCAGTCTTGGAGTTTTTGTCTCCATGGTAATCCACAAGCAATAGGACTTCTCACCACAAAAGGCAATGCCACCAGTGTGTCTTCCCAACCTGAGCTCCCAGCTGCTTCAACACTATCCTCTCAACAACTACCTCTTGTGTCCTTCTCCTACCCAGATATTGGCATGTTGCCCCATGCCTCCCTAACTTAAGATTGTTCCTACTTTTTAGGTCCCTAGAGTAGCTCAGTCCCAAATAGGTTCCCTCTCAAGATGGTGCCTGGCTGTAGATTTTGAAATATGGGGGGCATCAGAATGGCTGGCTTCCTTGCTTACTTTTCTTCCTTCTTTACTTCCTTCCTTCCTTCCTTCCTTCCTTCCTTTCTGTTTTTTGTTTTTTGTTTGTTTCTTTGTTTGTTTGAGACAGGGTCTATCTATGTAACCCTGGTTGTCCTGGTACTCACTATGTGGAAGAGATTGGCCTTGAACTCACAGAGATCTACTAGCCTCTGTCTCCCTAGTGCTGGGTTTAAAGGCATGTGCTACCACCACAGGCTGAGAATGGTTTTCTTTTCCCATGCTGACCTGCCAAAGAGGAGTCACATCACAACAGATCGGCCTGATATATTTGTGCGTTTATGAGAACTTGGATTTTTCCTGTGGCTGCTGACACAGCCTGTTTTGTTGAAGGCCACCTGGCTTAACTTGTGGCTGCAACTTTCTCCTGTGCCAGGACCACGTGAGAGGAGTTAAGGTCATTTCCTAGTTTCCTCTGTGTTGCTTTTCTAGGCCTTTTTAAGCTGCCATGCCACCTCTTTCTTGATTCCCAGTGTCTTCTCTCCTTGAAATGAAGTCTCTCTTTTGTTACCCTGACTTTTCTCATTCACTAAGTGAAATATTAGCTAGGTATGATAACATATGCCTGTAATCTTAGTATTTGAAAGGTGGAAGTAGGAGGATCAGGGTCAATAGATTAAAATCTTAAGTAAAATATTGTTGAAGATAAAGTCTTTGCTTGGTGACAAAGATCACCCCCACAGATCAATCAGAAAGTGAAAATTATGGTAGAAACTTCTAGTGATCGTCATCTTTGTCAAATATGTATGTACCAACATGTGTATTGTTGGTGCCAAAGTGTATATACGGATTCCAAAGGTCAATGTTCACCATCTTCCTTTATTGCTCTCGGCCTTATATCTCACTGAACCTGGAGTTCACTGATTGCTGGAGACACAGATATGTACCACTCTGTTGGGCTTTTATGTAGGTGATAAGGGATCTGAACTTAGGTCCTTGTGCTTGCGCAGCCAACACCTGCCGTCCACTGAGACATTTCTCTAGCCCTGTGCTATCTTAAATAGCTGATGAGCAGCACCATGAAGTGAGACATCTGAAGTAATGTGCTTCTTGATGTGACGCAATATCAGGAATAGAATCACTGTCAGGCTAAATGATGCCACTAGGACATATGACACACAGAGGATGAACAGTCAATTGCTATGGACAAATGTCATGAGTCAGTAGACTTGTAAATGGATTCAGTGATAATGAAAAATTTAAATGCACCTATCCATAGAGTGTGAGAAAGCAAATTTGAAAGCTAGAAACAAATATGTATCTGTGATATACTGCTGATTTTCCCTGAGAAGACAGGAGCAAATGCCTGTTCACCTCAGAGAAGGTACTGATGACTGACAGAAGAAATGATTCTACCCAAGTGCAGCTTGATGAAATGAGTTCATTAGGGTCATTTATAGGAGTACAGGTAGTTGAAAGGTAGCTTCATCACTTAAAGGATGATAAAGTTATCATCCTAGCATGGGTGATAATTTCAGAAGGCTACAAACCCTGGAATTCCTTGCACAACTTGGAGGCAGCTCCACCCAAAAGGCTCCATTCCTTCAACAGTTGTTTACTGTTCATGTAATCCATACAAATGGCCTTATGAATCTTATAAGTTTCCCAAGATAAAAAAAACTAGGTTTTGTTATCTTCCCAAGTCCTGAGCCCTTCCCCTGTCTTCAGGAGGGAATACTTCAATTCATAGCAAATAGCTACAAAACATATACCAAGTTCAAAAATGGCACAAAAAAATTATTTTAGAGGACAGGCTGATGACCATTGGGGAGGAGTGTGGACAGACAAAGCAGCTTCTAGAGCATTGGTAATGCTCCATTTCTTTACATGAACGGTAGCTTACATGTGTGCCTGCTTTGTACTAACTCATCAAGGTGTACTCTTAGTATTTGTGTGATTTATGTATTTTATATCTAAGATTTATAAAAGTCAAGATGATAAAAGGTCCAACCAAAAAAAATTACCCTATGGTATCATGGAATATTTTAATTGGGAGGGAAGAAGTGTGAGTAAAAGGGTAATTTAAAAATAAATAAATACATAAATAAATAAATAAACTAACTCAGGCAGACACCTGCTGCTCAACCACAGGCCAGGTAAGCTCCCTGAAGACCTGTCGCAGACCATCCCCCACTTCTGGCCGCCTTTCCCAGCCTCATTGCTGTGTCCCAGTCCCCAAAGCATGCAGAAACTTGTGGGGGATGGGTGCTCTGGAACAGGGAGTTGCCTTGAGGGGTGATTGATAAGGCCAGCTTACCAGATTGGTTGGTGCTGGATCTGGAGGTAGGCTGAATATGCACACACTGTATCTTGAGTTCACAGGGGCCGAACTGCCCTTATGGTTTATTCTCAGTTTCCTATACCCTTCCTCACCAGAAGTATAAGTGCAGTTTCCAAGGCAATGATCACAAGGGGCAAAACAGGTGTACGTACAAGCACGAGGTAAATGATCACAAGGAAAACAACATATGTGTAAGCACTAGGTTACAATCAACAAGGTAAGTCAAAATATATACAAAACATTATGTTCTGTAGTTAACCCTAAACCCATCATCCTGCTTTGTGAGATTAAAAAGGAAGGTCTCTTTAAGTAATCTCTGACTTCCCTGAAAGGAGCTGCCTCTGGGCTTGTTTTTTTTACGACTCAGCCTTGTTCAACAGCTGATCCAAATGAGATAGAGGCATTTAAGAATTTGAGCTCAAAGTCAGGGGGGCTCTCCACAGGTGATAGTGATGGAGCCAACAGCCCAAGAAACTCAGACTCTGGAGACCAGCCTTTGTGACGCGGATCTACTTTATTGCAGAAGAAGCAGGGTATTTATAGAGGAAGCAGGGCATTGCATAAGGGAGAGGTCCAACTACTTTGGTCCATGCTTACTAGGCACTCCAACCAGCCTATCTGAAGCTTGTATGTTTTGATGAGGATAGGGGGAGAGGGGGGAGAAATCAGTACCTAGGCCTATAATCCCCCCAAACCCTAGATGCCAGCATAAGAACACAATCGACAACAGCCAGGGAATTGTGTCACCAGCAGTGGCCAGCTACCCTCCCACAGCAGGTCCTGAATGTTCCAACATAGCTGAAGCACAAATCACAAACAAACAAACAAACAAAACCTTAAAAGCAACTATATGAAGATGATGGAGGCCCTTAAAGAAGAAATAAATACATCCCTTAAAGAAATCCAGGAAAACGCAAACAAACGGAGGATATTAGGGGCAGACGGAAGGAGACCCCCAAGAAATCACCAGGACTCAAGATCGATGCAAAAGCAAGAGGTTTATTTCCAACACATTGGAGTCTACTCTCACAGATTCCTCAAGCGAGGCAGGTGGGAGTGACCATCAGCACACTCCAAGCATGGTTTATATATGCTTTTCAAAGGCAGAGCTCAGCCCCAGAGTACCAGGCACGATTCCATCAGCTACACAGTCATGTGAGTACCAACCCTCAAACTGATTGGAGCTGGCACACAGCAAGGTCTCGGGCTCCTAGAAAATGTAAACTCAGGGTCTCAGTCAACGCGGGTGGGGGGAAACTCCCAGCCCAAGGCCGTCAGTCAGCGGCCTTGTTTGTCCCAGAAACTATCTTTCTTACTCTAGTTCCAGGAACTGTTCTGAGTCACCTTGCCCCTGACTTGGACCTACACAGTTTTGGTGCTTTTTAGAAGCCTGACTAAAGTTTGGCTGCTTTGTTCTTGTCCCTTCAAGGAAATGAATAAATCCCTCAAAGAAAGCCAGGAAAAAATAATTGGAAAAAATGAATAAATCCTTTAAAGAGAGCCAAAAACAAAAACAGTTAAAGGAAACGACAAAACTGTTCAAAACCTGAAAATGAGAATAGAAGCAATAGAGAAAACACAAACTGAGAGAATTCTGGAAATGAAACATCTAGGAATGTAGACAACAAGCTTCACCAACGGAATACAAGAGACGGGGGAGAGAATCCCAGGTGTTGAATATGATAGAAGAAATAGATACATAGGGCAAAAAACTGTTAAATCTAAAAAATTCCTGGCACAAAACATCCAGGAAATCTGGGACACTATGAAAAGACCAAACCTAAGAATAATAGGATTCGAGAAAGGAGAAGAATCCCAGTTCAAAGGTCCAGAAAATATTTTCAAAAATATCATAGATCCATGTCAAGATTAGAAGCCATTTTGTTATAAGGTCAGAATAAGTTCATTTCTGTTTGCTGCAAAATTCAAGCTTGACCGAGCTTTAACCTGTTTCTGGAATTTGACGTGTTTCTCCAGCCTATGGAGTTTGACTCACACCTTGGTATGCTGATAAGATGTTCTGCCAAATAATTTTGAAATGTTCAGCCAGGTTCCTATGTAACCAAAACTCCTCTGGAAATCCCCAAACTTTGAAAAACCCTTATATGAACCCCATTATTTCCTATGTTTGCTATCTTTTCAAACCCCACTTTAGGGAAATAGCCCTTTCTGACAGTATATAAAGCTTGCTTTATTTGAACAAACAATTTAGGTAATGGTCTTTTTACCAGTGGGATTAACAATTGAAGTCCCCCAGCGAGAACAAGATCCTGCAGTTTACACACACACACACACACACACACACACACACACACACACACACACACTGAGAAGACCAGTAGTAGGGTCTTCTTAAAAATGAGACCCCGAAGGAGACACTGAGGCACGAATAGTTGCAAGAGCATGAGGTTTATTGTACCAACACGTCCTTCCTATGTGTTGGGGTGGACCTCCATAGAGTCCCCATGCAAGGGGCAGGAGGCCACCCCGAGGGGATTTTCAAACTTGCTTATATACCCTTTTCTTTGCAACCACATAACCTTTAAGCTGATTGGTCTATAGTTATTCTAACAGCATAACCTTTAAGCTGATTGGTTGGATGCAATGACATGAATCAGCAGGGCGAAATGGTAACAGTACATTCCAGGTGCATTGTTTTGGAGTTAGGGAGTGCTGAGCTGAAACTTATTCTTTATTCCAGGTGTATTATGTTGTAGCTAGGGAGTGCTGAGCTAGAACTATTCTTTGTAAATAGAAACTTATTCTTATGTGAGTATAACTGGAACTTTTCCTTATCTGGGTGCCAGGGTTTCCGGGAAAGTTCAGGCAAAGTTCAGGCCTACTTATACATTCTCAAGCCTTACTAAAGTTTGGTCAAGTGTAGCTTGGTCCTTACAACACAATCAATCAGCAAGCACCTGTCTGAGGAGGCCTCCACCAGGTAAGTCATAGTAAGCCATACCTTTCTATGAAATCTGGTACTGGTTCTGGTGGGATCCTGTCTGGGGATAGAGAGGTACCTGAAGAGGTAAATGAACTCCTGTCCAGGGCAGAAGCAAGATGTTGTTACACTGCCCATTTGGTTTTTTAGTCCCTGGTTCTTGGTCCCCTGTATTTTGTTCTGTATTTTGTCTCCTGCTCAGGGTACTAGCAAAAAGTCATTCTGCTTTCCTGGATACTGGGGACTAAGAGAGAAATCAGTCAAGCCCAGTTAAATGTATGAATGAGGTTGTTTCTGACTGGTCTCTTTGGACCACGTGAATGTTTTGTGTTCCATGTTCACTGATTCCTTCCCTTGAACATTTTGTGTTCTGTGTTTTATTGAGGGGGGGAGTTAATCTGTCACTTTAAATCTTAAACTGCTGCCACTGCCTCCACTGCCAAGAAAACTTTGTTTTCCCTATTGGAGTCTGCCTCTAGGTTCTAGTTTTGGGCGGATGTGCCACCTGGGGTGGGCGAGAGATCAGTCTGGCACTGGGGACCCAGATCCTGGATCCGCCTAGCGACTAGCTATTTTCCCTACAAACTCCCCAAGAGCTGAGCCTCTGCCACCCTCCCCCTCCTTCCCATCCCCAGCTGTGCAGAAAAGCGACGGGTGGGCAGCCTGGAAGCGACTGGCTAGAGCTCAAGGGCGGTTGCCACGGGGAAAACAAAAAAACAAGCAAACAAAACAGCCCAAAGTGAGGGGCAGAGTCAAACCCAGCAGGAAAGACTGAGCAAGAAACTGTGGCGGCTTTGGGTTCTTGCGATGGCTACTTTAGCTGTTCTCAGGTTGCTCTGGTCCCTCCTGCTGTGGAGCTGTGTGGGCTCACCAAGAGAGACAGAGGAGTAGGTGCAAGCCCTGCCAGACCTCAGCAGAGGGAACCATCATACTGGCCAGTGCCATACTGGACATTGGAACCCTGAGTGTCTGTTTCCAGGTGTTTTTATTGATTCAGAACTCCTCAGGGGTTCTACACATGCAGATCGTTAGAATTAAACATCCCCCACACAGAATCCAATACCTGCAGACAATACAAACCACCAAGACCTAGGATAGCCCCTCACCCAACAGTGCACAAAACTATTGTTTTATACATAACGAAAAATAAATTTCTACAACATCCCTGGTCACTGAATTCAATTTAGCAGGGATTCAGATGTCTTTTAGATATGGATGATATTGAAATATTGCTTTTCTGTTCTGCTGTATTGAAAAGCTGGCTCTGGAATTGGGTTATGGCTACCCCTCCTCTAGAGCCAACAAGCATGCTTGTTTAAAAATTTCCTGTCTGTCCCATGACAGGTGAGTCACCTGATTTTGTGACAAAAAAAGAGGAAGAACAAAATATAAACTATTGGTTTCATTTTACTTTCTAAGATCTCAAGGTTTGTACATTTATTGGCTATGGCTAAAGCCTTATAAAGTCTATAATAAAAGGTTAACTTAAAACTTGTAACAAAAGGATTATAATTAAAATCTATATGTGGGTAATTTTAATTTACTACATCATATTGTATATATTGCTTGGACTCAACTCTTGTTTAAAAAGATTTAGAAAACGACAATAAAAGACTATAATAATTAAAGACGTAACAAAAACCTTTAATTAAAGTTTTATTTCTCCATCAAGGTAACATAAATGCGGTTTATTACAGTCAATAACTATTTGTTTAAAAATACTTTTATTAATAATTTGAGTTTCATACAATGTATCTCAATCTTAAAAACTAAATAACAGGTCTTCTGGATGTCAACATTATCTCAGATGTCATGGATTAAACAAAAACGCTTATTCTTAAATGTCCTCAAAATTCATTGAGTTTGCATTTATCAAACCAGAGATGCTGTTATTTGACACTGTGTGTCCCCCGTGTGCCCCCCCCACCCCGTTCTTGAGTCCAAGGAATAGATTCAAATGGCTGTGTGAAGGAATTCGAAGGAATGCGAAGGAATGTGAGGGAATGTGAGTCAGCTTTTACTAGGCCTAAGTTTCCTGTTCCTGGCAGTCAACACCAGGAACCAGGAACAAGGAAGTAACAAATATCAGCTAGTTGGGACTTTCCAGACCCCCCTGTTCCAGGAACTAGCTCACCATTATACCACTGGACGGTGACTAGGTGTCAAAAATTGTTAGGCAATCTGAAGAGACCAATCAGGGTGAAGGGCAACTTCAGAACCTATCGGAATGTACCCACTCAACCTGCATCTGGGATACTGTCCCTGTACTGTATAAAACTGATGGAAGTTTGTTCTTGGGGGTCGCCATTTTCACTTATGTGAAGGTGACCCCAGCGCGCTGGTTCAATAAATCCTCTTGCTGTTTGCATCCATCTCCCGACTGTGTGTCTCTGTGGGGTGCGGCATCCCGGTTTGGGCCTCCGGGGTCCAACAATATATGCAAAAATTCTAATAATTTTGTCAATTCTAGTTTACTCTTTAAATAGAGGAGTAAGGCTTAAAAAAATCTATGGAAAGGTCAAGACAAAAATGATGTCCAAAGCAAAGCCCAGTAAGAGATGAGATAAAAGAAGCTATCATTAAAAAAAAAAAATCAGCCCAGGTCACCTACAGACTTAGGGCTGCTTGCCTCTGAGGCCAAATTTTGATGCCAATCTGAGAGTCATTAGCAGAAACCTGCATCCCCAGTTGGGCGTTCTGATTAAAATATAACTTAAAAGGACCAGTAGAGATTTAATGTCATGAGATAGGATCTGCAAGATTTTGGACAGATGAAAATGGCAAAAATCTATATTATTCTAGACAAAAGATTAAAAAGCTAAAGAATTAGGGCTACAATTACAAACACAAAAATTTAAGATATTTTCTTTTCGGCAAAATGCATAGGCCAAACTAGTCAGTTACTGTGCTAAGCAAGGTTCTCTCTCCATTCCATGGGTTACTTCCTGTTATTTTTACATAAAAAAAAAAGGACTTTTGCTGGCAGACATTGCCAAAATGTTACATGAAATGAGTTCTAGGTAGCCTTAGATATCTACAAATGTGCATTCAATTTTCATCACCTGAACAGCCAGTGAATGTCTTAAAAGGTCCTCATAAAAGCAAGCTCCTGGCTGGGCAGTGGTGGCACATGCCTTTAATCCCAGCACTCAGGAAGCAGAGGCAAGTGGATCTCCGTGAGTTCAACACCAGCCTGGGCTACAGAGTGAGTTCCAGGACAGAGTAACAACAGAGAAACCCTTGAGTGGGGGTGGGGTGAGGGTGAGGGCAAGGGCAAGCTCCTGAACTAAAGGTCTAGATGAAAATAACAAAAAGAGCCCCACAACAAATAAACAAATTAAAATAAAAATTTTTAAAGAAAAGAAAAAGAAACATGAAAAAAGAAAGAAAGAAAAGGAAAGAAAGAAAGAGAAAGAAAGAAAGAAAGAAAGAAAAGAAGGAAGGAAGGAAGGAAGGAAGGAAGGAAGGAAGGAAGGAAGGAAGGAAGGAAGGAAGGAAGATTTCAAAAATACTGGTCTCACAGGGAACTCTGGTGCAAAAATGGCATATTAAAATTTGTCTTGCCTTGGAACAAAAATGCTGACTTTGATGATATGCACAAGCCTGTTGCTGGCTCAGGATTTTATTATTGGTAGTGAACTATGCAAAAGGCAAGAACTAGCTCTTCCTGCTGGAGATAGGCAGGAAGGACATCAATGGCTACTGGTGTAGGCTGTTAAAGTCTTCTACTGTACCTATAAACCTCCACTACAAGTTCAACATCTCTAAGGGCTAATGTTAAAATAAAAATGCTAATCAATTCAGAACTGAGTTTGAATCTTAATCTTTTAAAAGCTACTAACTTGTTATAAATGTTTAAAATGAATTAAGACACACAGGTTGGCAGTCACTTTATAAATGACCAAACTCTTTATAATGTGTTCAGAACTAGGCTTGCAGTCATGATGGGTACTAATACAATTTATTTATAGGAATAAGCTTTATTGAGCCTCCTATATATGTTTCAGGGTTAAGCCTGAAGCAAGTAACTAAAAACAAGTAAACTTTATTTAAAATCAAGTGTACTTAATCGATGGCCCTTAAAACTTTTCAGAAATCTGCTGAAAATGGTATTTTAAATGTTTAATGGAAAAAGCTTCCTATGATAGACAAAAAATGCCTTGTGACAACCCTAAGATCTCCAAAAGTGGGGCACAGACCTGGATTGTGCTGATGCTAACCATTGGGCAACACTGTCCCATGCCTCACTTGCTGCCAGGACCCTGCACAAACTGTGGACACTGTTGGGTTGACTGTCTTACTCTGCCTAAGTCAAGGTGTACCAATTTCCCCAAATTCCTCATCCACAGGAAAATCTCCGACTTTCTGGGTCTGGCAGCCCAAGGCTGATGCTGCTCTGTAATGACAGCTGAAGATTAAACGCTATCCCGCATGACAGCCAAAGACCTACAACCACTGCCCCCAACAAAGCCGAGACGGCAGGAGTCTAGGGCAACCATGTAGGTAATGGATAAGTCTGACATTTTAATCAATACAGAGTCCATTTGGATTATATTTTCTGCTATAATTTATCCTTCTCAGGTCTCTAATGGTGTTGAGCGCTAGTTGTAGCTTTATCAGTTTAACAACAGCTACCTGGGTAATGCATTTCGTATATGAGAATCAGGCTTTGCCTTTCTAAAGCTATTACGTCCTCTGATAAGAAAGGCAGACTCACAGACAGGTTTGTCTTGCTAATAGGCTTAATATTAAAAAATAAACAGGTTTCAAATGTAACTTAAAGAAACTCGCCTACATCTCACAGTAAATGATTAAGTAACAAAAGGTTTTAAATGTATATAAGTTCTGAAAGTCTAAAAAAAAGATTGTAAGAAATACAAGTTATAAAGATATGAGGATATAAAAACTTAAATTATAAAGGTCTAAAAATAAATTCAAATTGTAAAAAACCTAAGAAAATAAATTAAGATATATAAATACAAGTTACTCTATGCTAGTGTTATACCAAGATTTCAAAAGCTCATAGTTTTAACATTGGGTAATGGATAAGCTGGTAAAACATTGACTACTATTATCAGTCACAAGATCAAGATTTCAAATCTCCTTTGGTTGTCTTCTAGGTATAGATTTAAAGGTGCTTTTCAACAGGCTAAAAAAAATCTCTGTCCAATCTATATATCCAGCCATTTGGACAGAGAAAAGAATGTTCATGCTTTTTAACCCCAAGCCATAGCTTTTGCTATGACTTGAAGGCATGAGTCTACTCCAGCTGTTTTACCTATAAGCTGCTTTTTCTACAATATGGATTTCAGTACAGATTGCAAACAATGGTAATACTAATATGTTTAAAACTTTGGTCTCTTTATAAACTAAAAAAAAAACATCATGTAAGTTTCAGGGAGGCTAGGAAGTTGAATTCATCTCTCACAGGTCAGAGGGACTCAAGATAAGTAAACCTGTCAATCAACAGCCTAAGTTTCCCCACCTGCCTGTTCTGGAGGGTGGTATACCCTCCCTCCTTAGTCTTGGAATTCCTTCCCTCCCACACTGCCAGGACTATGGGCTTGAAAGCTCCAAATATGAAAGTTCTTTAACTTTAATCTCTGTTCTTAGTCTGTATCTGTCTTGGCAGAGTTCCACTCAGCTGTGGACTACAAACTGCTCCAAAAGTCACCTACACTACACTAGCCCTGGTAGCCCTACAAAATGGGAAAGCCCTGAACTTGCTGAAAACTGATGTGAACCAGTCCAGTCGAGGTAACTGCTCCCTGTCTCTTCAGCTGGGTCAGCAAACCAGATGCTCTAGATGAATACCCCGTTGCCCTAATCCCCTCCAAGCCTTCCTTCCTTCCGACCTTCCTGGGCCCTGACAACAGTGTCCTAATTTCAGCAGGAAATAGTTGTGAGATCATCCCTTATCCTCAACAAAGGTTGGAATACTATATCCACCAAAAACTCACTGGCAAGGGGAGAAAAAATGGCTATATGTAATGACTATTGGCAAACCAGGTTCCTTCCCTGTCAAAAGGTACCTGTTGAAAACAAATAGACCTACATGTATCAACAGGTAGATTTGCCCTCCACATGCTTTATCCATTGGCCCATACAACAGATAGAAATGACCATTCCCTATCAAGGATTTGAAAGGCACACATAATGGGGGAATGATGGACCAGCCTGACTCCATCTTGAGATTAGAAGCCATTTTGTTATAAAGTCAGAATAAGTTCATTTCTGTTTGCTGCAAAATCCAAGCTTGATAGAGCTTTAACCTATTTCTGGAATTTGACATGCCTCACACCTTATGGAGTTTAACTCACAGCTTGTTCAGATGATATGATGTTATACCAAATAATTTGGAAATGTTCAGCCAAGTTTCCACATAACCAAAATTCCTCTGGAAATCCCCTACTTGAAAAACACCTATACAAATCCCACTGTCTCCCTATGCTTGCTGCTATTTTTCTTAAACCCTGCTTTAGGGAAATAGCCCTGTCTAATAGTATATAAAGCTTGCTTAGTTTGACCAAAGAATTTGGGTAATGGTCTTTACTCTTGTTCAGTGGGATAAACTAGACCATAGATGCCAGCCCAGACTACTATACTCAGAAACACTATAGATGAAGAAAATGGGATATTCCATGATAAACTCAAATTTAAACAAATATCTATCTACAAATCAGGCCCTACAGAAGGTGCTAGAAGGAAGACTCAAGCGCAAGGAAGTGAACTACACAAATGAAAAGACAGCAAATAATCTCACAGCAGCAAAGCCAAAAAGGAAGCAGATGTACACACTGCTACCATCATCACCAGCAACAATAACAACAACAACATAACAGGAATTAATATTCATTGGTCATTGGTATCTCTCAAATTCCCAATTAAAAGACTAACAGAATGGATATGAAAACAGGATTCATCTTTCTGCTGTATACAAGAAATAAACCTTAACATCAAAGATAAACCTTACCTCAGAGTAAAGGGTTGGGAAAAGATATCCCAAGTAAATTGACCTAAGAAGAAAGCTGGTATAGTCATTCTAATATCTAACAAAATAGACGTCAAACCAAAATTAATCAAAAGAGATAGAGAAAGAAACATCATACTTTATCAAAGAAAAAAATCCACCAAGATGACATCTCAATTCTTAACGTCTATGCTCCAAATACAAGGGCACCCAGCTTTGTAAAAGAAACTTACATAGTTACCCTCACACACTGATAGTGGGAGACATTAGTACCCCACTCTCATCAATAGATAGGTCATCTCAACAAAAACTAAACAGAAATACTGGAGCTAACAGACATTATAAAACAAATTGACCTAACAGATATCTACAGAACATTACACCCAAACACAAAAGAATATACCTTCTTTTTAGCACTTCATGGAACTTTTTCCAAAACTCACCAGATATTTGGTCACAAAGTAAGTCTTAATAAATACAAGAAAATTGAAATAACCCCCAAATACTATCAGACCATCCTGGATCAAAGCTGGATACCAACAACAACAGAAACAACAGAAAGCTTATAAACTCATGGAAACTGAACAACTCTCTACTGAATGAAAACTGGGTCAAGACAGAAATAAACTAAATACTTTCTAGGATTCAATGAAAATGAATACACAATATACCAATACTTATGGGACATAATGAAAGTGGTGCTAGGAGAAAAGTTCATAGCATTAAGTGCCTACATTAAAAAAAGTGGAGAGATCTCATACTAGCCACTTAACAGCACTCCAGAAAGCTCTAGAACAAAAAGAAACAAGCACACCTGAGAGGAGTAGATGGCAAGAAATTATCAAACTGAGGGTTGAAATCAATAAAATAGAAACAAAGAGAACAATACAAAGAATCAATGAAACAAGAGTTAGTTCTCTGAAAAAGTCACCAAAATAGACAAATCCTTTCCCAAACTAACTACAAGATGGGAGAGAATATCCAAATTAACAAAATCAGAAACGAAAAGCAGGACATAATAACAGACATTAAGGAATCCAAAGAATCATTAGGTCATACTTTAAAAACCCGTGCTCCACAAAATTGGAAAATCTAAAAGAAATGAATAATTTTCTCAACAGGTACCACTTTCCAAAGTTAAATCAAGAGCAGGTAGACAATTTAAATAGACCTATAAATCACAAGGAAATAGAAGCAGTCATTAAAATTCTCTTAACAAAAAAATTAAAAAGCCCAGGGCCAGATGGATGGTTTTAGTGCAGAAATCTATAAAACATTCAAAGAAGAGGTAACGTCAATACTCCTCAAATCATACCACAAAATAGAAACAGAAGGAATGCTGCTGAACTCATTCTACGAGGACACAGTCACCCTGATACCCAAACCACACAAAGATTCAACAAAGAAAGAGAATTACAGGCCAATTTCCCTCATGAACATTGATGCAAAAATACTCAATAAAATACTCACAAGGTGAATCCAAGAACACATCAAAAAGATCATCCACCATGATCAAGTAGGCTTCATCCCAGAGATGCAGGGATGGTTCAACATATAAAAATCCATCAATGTAATCCACCACATAAACAAACTGAAAGGAAAACATACAAACAAACAAAACTACATGTTCATCTCACAAGATGCAGAAAAGGCCTTTGACAAAATCCAACACTAACACCCCATCATATTAAAAGTCTCGGAGAGGTTAGGGATACAAGAGACATACCTAAATATAATAAAGGCTATTTATGACAACCCTATAGCCAACATAAAATTAAATGGAGAAAAACCAAAAGCTATTCCACTAAAATCAGGAATAAGACAAGGTTGTCCTCTTTCCCCATACCTATTTAATATAGCACTTGAAGTTCTAGCTAGAACAATAAGACAACAGAAGGAGATCAAGGGAATACAAACTGGGAAGGAAGAAGTTAAAGTATTGTTATTTGCAGATGATATGATAGTACACATAACTGACCCAAAAAATTCCACCGGGAATTCCTTCCTATAGTTGATAAACACCTCCAGTGAAGTAGCTGGATATAAGTTTAACATATAGAGATCGGAAGCCCTCCTATATATAAATGACAAATGGGCTGAGAAAGAAATCAGGGAAATACACCCTTCACAATAGCCACAAATAATACCAAATATCTTGGAGTAATTCTAACCAAGTGAGTGAAAGACTTGTTTGAAAAAAACCTCAAGTCTTTGAAGAAAGAAATTGAAGATCTCAGAAGACAGAAAGATCTCCCACGCTCCTGGATTGATTGGATTAATATAGTAAAACTGGCCATCCTACCAAAAGCAACATTCAGATTCAATGCAATACCCATCAAAATACCAACATAATTCTTTACAGACCTTGAAAGGACAATTCTCAACTTCATATCGAAAAACAAAAAAACCTAGGATAGCTGGGTTGTGGTGGTGCAGGCCTTTATCGTCTACAGAATGAGTTCTAGGACAGCCAGAGTTACAACAGTGAAGCCCTGTCTCAAAAAACCAAAACCAAAAACAACAACAACAAACAAACAAAAACCCCAGGAGAGTTAAAATCCTGAACAATAAAAGAACTTCCATGGGTATCATAATCCCTGTGCTACAGAGCTATAGTAATAAAAACTGCATGGTATTGGCATAAAAACAGACATATTGATTAATGGAATTGAATCCAAGACACAGACATAAATCCACACACCTATGGACACCAGATTTTTGATAAGGAAGCCAGAAATACACACTGGAAAAATAAAGCATATTCAATAAATTGTGCTGGTCAAATTGTATGTCTGCATGTAAAAGAATGAAAATAGACACATATTTTTCACCCAACACAACTCAAGTCCCAATGGATCAGACTTCAACATAAAACCTCATACACTTAATCTAATAGAAAAGAAAGTGGGGAACAGCCTTGAACACATTGGCACAGGAGATAATGTTCTGAACAGAATACCATTATTACAGGAACTAAGATCAACAATATTAAATGGGACCTCATGAAACTGAAAGCTTCTTTAAGGCAGAAGATACCATCAATCAGATAAAAACAGCAGCCCACAGAGTGGGCTGATAGAGGACGAACATCCAAAAGATATAATTAACTTAAGAAACTAGATATAACAAACAGATTATTCAATTAAAAAATAGGATACAGATCTAAACAGAGAATTCTCAATAGAGGAATCTCAAATAGCCCAGAAACACTTAAAGAAATGGTCAACATCCTTAGCCGGGAAATGCAAATCAAAACTACTCTGAGGTTCCATTTTACACTTGTCAGAATGGCTAAGACAAGTGACAGCTCATGCTGGTGAAGATATGGAGCAAGAGGAGCACCCCTTCATTGCTGGTGGGAATGCAAACTTGTACAGACACTATGGAAATTAATATGGTGATTGCTAAGGAAATTGGTAATCGACCTACCTCAAGACCCAGCTATAACATTCCTGGGCATATACCCAAAGGAGTTTCCATTCTTCCACAAGGACACTTGCTCAACTATGTTCATAGCAGCTATGTTCATAAGAGCCAGAAATTGGAAACAATCTAGATGCTCTTCAACTGAAGAACAGATAAAAAAAATATGTGGTACGTTTACACAATGGAGTACTACTCAGCAGGGGAGAGAAAGACATCATGAAAAGTAGGCAAAAGATGGAACTAGAAAAAATCATCTTGAGGGAGGTAACCCAGACCCAGGTACGTACTCATTTAGAAGTGGATATTAGCTGTCAAGTAAAGGATAATTATGCTACAATCCACAGTCTCAGAGAGGCTAGGTAACAAGGAGGGCTCTAGAGGGGATATATGGATATGGGGAAGGGAAATAGATTTTGGCAGGTGGGCTGGGGGCAGGTAGGGACAGGAGTGGGAAGGATCAGGTCAGGGGGGTGGAGGAGTGTGGGGAGAGGTTGCTGGAATTGGGTGGGGAGAGGATGCTGGAATTGGGTGGGGGGGCATTTCAGGGTGATGTGGAAACCTTGTGCAGTGGAAACTTCCTGGAATCCATGAGGAAGACCCTAGTAAGAACTAGTAATGGAAGGTATGGAGCCTGAACTGACCATCTTCTGTAACTAGGCAAGGCTTCCATTGGTGGGACTGGGACAACAAACCAAACAGAAAACCTTTGACCTACAATCTGCCCTGTCTGCAAGATACGCTGGGGGCAATGCTGGTACAGAACTTGTGGGAGTGGCCAACCAATGCTTGGTTTAACTTGAGACTCATGCCAAGAGAGGGAGCCCATGCCCAATACTGTCTGGATGACCAAGAATCTAAGACTGGATAGCCTAGAGACCTAGGATAGGTGCCTTGTCCAGTTGTCATCAGTGAGGCTTCCTCTGGCAGCAGATAGGAATAGATGCAGAAACTCAAAGCCAGACATTAATTGGAGGTCTTCAGCAGGTTCCTTCTCTCAGAGCTTGCAGAAGAGGGGGAGAAAAGACTGTAGGAGTGAGGGGATGGAGGACATCAGAACATGGCCCACTGAGTCAACGAAGCAGGGTTCATACAGGCTCATTGAGACTGAAGAGGAAATCAGGGAGCCTGCATGGGTCTGCACCAGGTCCTCTGTACATATGTTATAGGTATTAGCTTGGTGTTTTTGTGGGACTCCCAATAGTGGGAGTGGGTGTATCTCTGACTCCTTTGCCTGCTCTTGGGACTCTTACTTCGTTGCCTTGTCCAGCCTCAATATGAGGATCTGTGCCTTGTCTTATGGTAGCTTGTTTTGTTGTGTTTGTTGGCCTGTTCCATTCTGAAGGGAAAGGGAGGGGGAGTGGATCTGGGGAAGAGGAGATGTGGGGGGAGCTGGGAGGAGTAGAGGGAGGGGAAACCGTGGTCACGATATATTTATTGTATGAGAGAATCTATTTTCAAGAAAAGAAAAAAAAAAGAAATTGATCAATAGGTTACTGAGATCTATACAGAAAGAGGGAACTGTGAGCTACAGAGTACCTTACTTACCACCATCCAGGCAGCTGCCTCCTGCCATCTACTCAAAAATCTTTTTTTTTTTTTTTTTTTAACTTGAAATGAGAGTGAGCGCCAGAGCAAGAGCAGGAACAAGAGACAATGCCCTTTAATGAGAATTTCCAATAAAATTTCTTCAGAATTTCACGTTATTACCTAGGCATTCAAGTAAAATAACTCCTTAATTTTATACACTATATAAAATTATAGTATATATAGTGTATAGCTATTGGAAATGTCCAGGTACTATTCAAAAAAGATTAGACTGTGGAATTAGACTTTGAAGCCCCTATTGTGCTCAAAAGGGAGGGAGACAGAACATGAAAGAATTAGGTGGAAAAAAATAAAAGGAAAGGTGAAAGAAGGGATATGAGAAAATAAGAAAAAGTGGTAAGGTAGAACATAGGAAGAAAAGAAAAATAAAAACAAAAATAGGAAAATAAAGAGAGGATAGAATGAGAAATTGATGGAAGAGAGGGAAAGGATAGAAGGAAAGGAAACAATGTCACAGGGCCTTTCTGGTTAAATTGGCATAGGAAAATGAAATGGATGATGCTGAATGAATCTAATGAATAATGTGAATGTTAGTGTTTCCAAGTCTGGAGCCCCGAATAATCTTAGCATGATGAAAGTATCTTTTCCTCATTTATTATTGGTATCAGAGGTGGTCTTACAACTAGAAGCTGACTATGGAATACTGCTTCAAAAGCAGGAGGTCATTAAGAAGTTTTCCCGAGACAAGCACTCATGGTCAGACTGTGCTGGATAGTTTTATGTCAACTTGACACAAGCTAGAGTTATCTGATAGGAGGAAACCTCCATTGAGAAAATGTCTCCATAATATCCAGCTGTAAGGCATTTTCTTAATTAGTGATCGATGGGGGAGGGCCCAGTCCACTGTGGGTTGCTCCAATCCTGGCCTGGTGGTCCTGGGTTCAATAAGAAAGCAGGCTGAGCAAGCCATGAAGAGCAAGCCAGTAAGCAGCACCCTCCATGGCCTCTGCATCAGCTCCTGCCCTGCTTAACTGGCCTGACTTCCTTTGATAATTACAGAAATATAGAAGTAAAAGCTGATTAAATCCTTTCTTACCCAACTTAAAAACCAAAACAACAAACAAAAACCAAGAAGCGAGAGGGCACCAGATAGATGTGATAGAAAAGCCTAAAAGGTTTCTGGTCTTCCTCATTTGACACACTTCAGTGGTCTGATTCATGGAACTTTGTTGTAGCTGACTGGCCTTTTCTGGAGAATTATATGGAGATAAATCTAGGGAAATTCTAATTCATGCACTATGAACCCAATCTGATTTTGTATGACATATGGAGAATAATTTGCAAGCTGATCAATATTTTAATACACAAAGAGAATCAGTAGTGATCACAAGTTGGCAGTGGGGTAGATTAAAGGACACAAAATAGTAGGTTTGCAGGATAAACAAGTTGAAAATTCAAATGAGTAACATGAACAAAGGTTAATAAAATGGCACCATACTAGGGACAAAAGCAAAACAAACAAACAAACAAAAAAAAAAAACCAAAAAAGCAACTATGTACAAAGATAGACGTTAATATGCTTCACTGTAGTAACCATTTTATTACCTCCATGCATACCATAATATAATGGTGGGGAGGGAAGAAACATTACTGCAGAGATGTGTTTCTGGATGAGTATTTGCAGTGCAAGCATGAGAATCTGCATTTGAATCCTTTGCATTCATATAAAAAGACAGGCATGGCTATATGTGTCTGTATGCAGAGCATTTTGTGGGGCAGACAGATAAATCATGAGAGCTTGCTCAATAGTCAGCCTAGCCACAGCAACCTTCCAGTTCAGTGGGAGACCCTGCAAGGCAGCAAGTGATTGAGAAGGCCTCAATGTGTGCAACACACACACACACACACACACACACACACACACACACACACACACACTTACTTGAAATCTGTATACAGTATTTGTTCTCCCAAATCTTGGATAAATTAGTCTTTTTAAATGAAAATTTTGGATGAATCAACATTACTTATGGATTTGAACTTGTTCCCTCCTCCCACAATATTCTAAGCATCTCTGTCTGGAAAACTTTGGTAATTAGAGACCATAAATTTTAATACTGAGTTCCATTTGCTTATCTAAAACTTAGGCGTACATGAGTACAGTAAGAACTACATTTGGGCCAGCAAATGATAGGAAGAGTTACAACAGAGAAATCCTGTTTCTAAAAACAAGAAAAACAAAACCAAAAACAAGCTAAAAAACCCAAAGCAAAGATAAAACCAGCAAATAAACTGTTTCTCCATCCCTGACTTCCATTTATTCAACAGACTTCTGTGTATAATCATCTTAAATATTCAATCCAATGAATACTTTTAATGAAAGATACTTAAATCACCAATATCAAATTCTCTAAAGATAACATTAATTTCATTCCCCAAATGTATTATACCTCAAACTAGAGCACCATAATTAATCCTTAACTAAAACTATATAATTCTTCAAACCAGTGTATTCTTTCTCTTCTCTCTTAAAATATTGTATTTGTGCATTTTTGAATGTTAAGTATATTTTGGAGCACTGCTCTATATTAAACATACCATTTAAAATTCCTATTTTATTTTAAAATTGTGTGTATATGTGTAGGGTCATATGTGAGTACATGTATTAGTGGAGTTCTGAAGAGGGTATCAGATCTCCTACACCTGGATGGAGTTATAGGCAGTTGTGAGCTGCCTGACATAGGTGCTGGGAGTTGAACCTGGATGTTAAACAATGCCCTACCTCTCCAGCCCATAAACATATCTTGATCTCACATACACAGTTATGAATCTTTAGTCTTCATATTCATTAGAAATCAATCTTTCTGCTGGGTGGTATTAAAATGTTTAATCACTCAATAGACCATGTATCCTTGGTTTGTCCAGGCAGTTCCATTTTATGTCTAGCTTAATTATTATTAACAGTGCTTTCTTTCAATCTCAAGAGTCCCGCTTTGGATTATAGCAGATATGGCCAATTTAACTATAGCTTATCAAGTTTAAAGACATCATGAACTTGGTAAAGAAAAATTCAAATAGGAAAGGTCCTTACTACAAACACAGCGGTGGACTAACCTTTTAGCCATTCCTAGTTCTTTAGTAAGAAGTACAATCCTTAATGGAACTTTAAAACGGTATTTTGGCATCCTCACTTAATAACCACAACTTCCCCAGCCCCCCACGCCTCAGACAGGGTTTCTGTTGTAACTCTGGCTGTCCTGGAACTCACTCTGTAGATCAGGTTGGTTTCAGAGGTCTACACACCTCTGCTGAGAGTAAAGGCATTTGCCACCACTGCCCAGCTATAACCACAATTCTTAATGCAAATTACATGATCTCCATTTGTCTCAACTTACTTATATGTAAAGACCTGGTTAAAACAGTACTTAATTCAGGGCTAAATGGAGGGAAGTACTAAGTAAGTACAAGCCCATGGTAGAAATACTGAAGTCACAACAATGTCATTCTCATGTTCCTGTTTAACTTTCTAAGCGTGTGTGGGCATATGCACATACACATACACGTCAGAGAACAATTTGAGGGAACCTGTGGGATTCCTGGGGATCAAACTCAAGTTGTTAAGCTTTGTGGAAAGTGGCCCTCATTTACCAACACCTCACCAGCTCTACACATGGTTTTAGGATTGTCAATCTGTTAGTCATCAAGGACAACATAATTTCGTATCTGGAGGTCTTGGAAAGACCAAAGCTTATCCACGTCTCTCAAATTTATTACCTTCCCCAGCAATCAGGTTGTCACTTCACTTAAGTAGTTGTGGTAAGTATCATCAACAATCAAAAGGCAACCCAAGGTCATCTAGTTAATCCTTACTTTTGCTGCATGGTATAGCTATTTTTTTTTTGTTTTGTTTTTTGTTTCTCAAAATGTTCTTAGCATAACTCTAATTAGCTTCAGGTTTTAGCCCCTCTGCTTTCTCATCTGACAGTTCCTATATTACCTTATTGGTCTTTAACACCACACCTTGAGTACACTTGTGGTTCAAGACACTTCTCAATTTCAGAACAAAACACCCAATCACTACTTTTAACAGTTCTATCTTCCGTCTCCAGAACTTCTCACATGTTATCTCCTATTCTGGCTAAGTATGCTCACCTACCTGAAAAAGATCCACTCAGTTATATAGGCTTGGTCTATAAAATTCCAAGTTCAAGCCCATATAATCTCTTCCTTTTAGTTCTGAGCTTTAGAAATATCCTAGCTGCAATGCAGGAAGATGAAACAGTTACAAAGGGCAATAAAGCCAGCTATGGTAGTATAAGACTGCAATCATTAGTTCAAGGCCAACATGAGAAACACAGTGAGCTCTTATCTCAAAAGAAGAAACAAAACAACCAATAAAGAGGCAGTAAGGTCACTGTAAACTCAATGTTCTTTAGCTTAAATCCAATTGGTGGTTTCATATCAACTATAAGATGAAATGCAAATATCTCATATAGCAGTAACAGCTTTCCAATGTTGGGTCCTTACCTCTTTTGGCATTCCTTCAACCTCAGCCACGATACTTGGAATTCCCAAATCATGTTGTTCTATCAAGTGTGCTGATGCTGAAATGCATGTCCCACTGTCACTCTTGGTACTTAATATTTCCTCTAATTTTCCAGGATGTATTTATGAACCTCATTTTTTAGACATACATATAAAGGCAGGAATCACATTGTATTCATATGCAGGACAAATATGTGGAATAAATGAAAGTCCACATAATTTTATGGCATGGCACCATGTATATCCCTTCCCCATCAGACACACATTATAAAAATTAGTATTTCATATCTGGAAGGAGACACCTTATTTGAGTTAAGCTACTAACATTTGATCCTCAATTTTGGTTGGTCCAATTACTAGTACTTTGAAGGGTCTAAATTATCAATTTATTACTTTGGAAAAGTGACTTAGTTTTTATTACAAAATGCACAACCTGGAATTTTGTACTGATTTAACTTAAATAGTAGGTTAAGTAAATTGAATTGATATATTGATGCCCATTAAGAGTATCTTTTTAATTGGTGCCAATGAGAAAATAATTTTGTTGTCATTGTGCATCAACATCTGCTTTGTAATGCATTATGATTGTGCTGCTTCTTCTGAAGTATAAGTGCCACAATACAAATGTTTCATTAAGCCATTTGAATAGTATATGACTCAGTATCTATACAAGCAGTAAACAAAAGTATTTTTATCTTCTAAAACCTGAAAAATGAAAATCATAAAGTAAATTGAAGTAATGCTGTTTACAAAGAACATCACTCATCTATTCAAGAATAATACTGATTTGATTTCCACTTTCTATCTTCTCTATTTATTCAAAGACTAAGTTCCTGGAAAGTAATAATCTTGATATATTTATATAAATGTGGATTAAATTTCTTCTATATAAATTTGACATATTCATCTTGACAATGAATTAACCTTAACAAAATCACAGAAGATATGTCAGTAAGACAAACTGGAACAGGTCAATTGAGTGTTTGAGTGTAGCTTTGCTCCTTAAAGTTGGCTTTTGGGCTGGAGAGACTGCTCAGCGGTTAAGAACAGAAGGTCCTGAGTTAAGTTCCCAGCAACCACCTGGGAACCACCATCTAAAATGAGGTCTGATGCCCTCTTCTGGCATGCATGCATACATACATACAGACAGAGCACTTGCATTAAATAAATAAAACATTAAAAAAAAAAAAAAGCTAGCTTTCAATTTTGTTCACAAAAGTAAACAAAAATCAGCCTTATTTCATTCTGTAGGACTTTGTGGATAGGTGATTTTTTTACAAAGTAACCATTTAAAATATTTGTGGTCAAACAACCTGATCAGTACTCAGATAAATGATTTGGAATTATTTCCTCCTGAAGGAGGAATAAATGAATAAGAATGAATATAAATAAGAAATGAATGCCAATAGACAATATTTACTAAACTATTAACCAACTGACTAAAACATCTCTGTGCTTTCAGTCTTTGAATTCCTCCTAAGAAAACATATTCAAAAACTATCTGCAAAGATAATGAATGTATTCAGCATTGCATTTCAACACACAGGACTAGAGATTCTCTTCAGTCATATAAACCAACCAACCAACCAACCCTAATTATGTAGAAAATTCTTTAAGAACTAAATTATAAAATGAAAATGTGCCAAGGACTTCAGAAAATGGTGGTTGAAATGCAAGGTGCTATTATTAAGAAATAAAGTCCTAGAATTAATTAGCAGCAATGTGTGAATGCTAATATAGCCCAATCTAGTTTACTGGTGATATGGATTATGTGGCCACCTATCCCACTGTCAGGCATGGAGGAAGACTAAGATTTCAAAATTCCCTAACATTAAAAAACAAGCCTCTTAATTTATTTGCATTCTAAAACAGGGCCCTTCATCCTGGAATTTTTCCCCCATATAAAATGCTGGGAAATGTATAGGATTTGCCAAACTTATGTTAAAATTCCCTTTAAAGTTTTAAGTTCAATCACTATTTGTTTTCTATTGTACTGAATTTTTGGTAGCATTTTTTATTTGTCTGTTATTGCAGTAGTTGCAATTTAACAATAAACCAGTCTGACATTTTAGGTCTTGAAGATACATACCATATATATTTCTTTAAAAATAATCATACTTTTTGAAGGCAATACTTTACAGTAGACACCTCAAAAATCTACCATAGATGTGAAACTTAAAACAAGAGAAATTTAAGTTCTAAATCTTTATACATATATATCTAGATTTCTATATATATTATATATACAGACATAAGTATATATAAAATATATATAATCAGATTTGAAAACTGAACAAAAATTGGGCACTGTACATAAATTCTTTTTAAAACTCAAACAATAGAAAACTCTTTAAACATTAAACAATTTTAATAAAAGTTTCTGTACAATGCTAAGCAGTTTTATTTACACATAGAAAATGTAATAGGAGTAATGTTTGAAATTACAGAACTCCTTAAAATTTCAATGGCAGGTAAATCTGGAAAAAATAACAGCATTCCATTCACAAATATTTTCAAGCAATAAATATGCATTTATAAATAGTGTAAATTTACATAAAGATTAGAAACAAAAATCACAAATCTGAAGTTTATTTCTTAGTCTATGTGCAATCCATTATCTTTGTGACTTGGCTGTTAATTTTTTTTTTAATCTTTTATTTAGGAACCAAAAGTATAACCATCATGGTTTCAAAACAAGACAGAAAAACATAAAATCAGTAAAAAAGTTTCTTACTTAACTTTTCACATTAAAAAAAAAAAAGTTGACCAAAGAAAGACTTAAAATTGCTAACTACCTTACAAAGAAATGACCAGCTAGGCTAGTTTTGTTTTTTGTTCTTTTTTTGGGGGGTTTTTTCTTTTTTGTTCTTTTTTTTTTTCAAGGAAAATTCTGAAAGGGAAAAGATAGATGAAAAGAAATTCATCAGCCCAGAAATAGAGAAATATAAAAGGATGTCTTCAAGTCAGTAGTCTGTATGGTGTTGCCAGTTTTGTCAGATATATACAAAACAAGGAAATTATTCTTTTTTTTTTTTCTTAAGTTCAGCTGATTAATTTTGTGAGAGTCCTGGCGTAGGAGCAGGACTCTCTCCCCTGTCCAGATGGTTGACACTCCACACTTGGAAGGTTGCATAGACACAATTTTCAGCCAGCAGCCTTACGAGATAGCTACAAAAACCAGTGGTGCAGAACTGGGTTACTTCCTGAATAGCAGAAAAGGTCTCATGTTTAATGTCCATGGAACAATATCAAGATGAGGCGGATGGTAATGGAGGAGCCTGGAAATAAAAGCAAGGTAGACTACTTTGGTATAATCTTTGTTAGTTGTGCTCCCTGGGTCACAGCTACAAATACATAGTGGGCTTATTCTCTGTTAAATACAATGTAACAATACAACTACCACTCTGATCTCCCACTTAGTCATCTTTTCTTAATTTACTTTACTGTGTCTCCAAAAACTCCTGGAATATTAGTTTACCACTTGTTATATATTGCTTTCTTTAAAAGGGCTTTATAAAAACAATTTGAGAAATTAATTACAATTTTACTAGTGACTGCCTTCAGGGCAGGTAATACATTCTTTTTGGTAAATTACAGGTAATTTTCTTCTTTCTTGAAGCAAACTTGAAGACAATCCAAATGAAAATATCAGGAGCTAAACTTCACAAGTTAGTTTTTGATTACATATGTGGAAAGTATTGGAAAAGAAAAATCCATAAATTATGCCTATAGTTCTATTCAGTCAGATCTGCTTTGAGTGAGTGAAAAACTTCCCCCTAAGCACTTGCAATAAAAAAATTTCCTGATTTATGAATACACTAGAATTTCATAAGGTTATACAACAAACCAGGAAGTTAAGCACTAGTCAGATACTCCCATGAGATCAAAACATCTACTAGCCCACAATTTTAAACAAATTCAATTAACTCTAAAAGCAGAAGTATATTTCAAAGCACACTCACTGATTGATTTTGTGGGCACTAACTATGTAAACAAACATCCCACCAACTTGAGATGAAACAGTATGAAAATCATGATAGTGTTGTACTACACACAGTTTTAAAAAGTTTTTGGGTTGGTCTCTCAAGAAGCAAAGCAAAAACGATATATGTCAATTTTACAGGAATAAATATTTGGAAGAGAAGGTGGTGGGACCAATATAAATATACCCCCATGCAATATCTTGATAAGCCAAAAGAAAAATCTATGTATTTTATTACCTCCTATCAGGTGGCAGAGCAAACACTACTGCCTCCCAAACCAGCTAATGTACTCACATGTTGATTTCACTTACTAATGTAAATTGGTCATAGACTTGCATCAGGTCCTCCATTTTGTACTGTTCTAGCACCACAAAATTTTCCAGATTTTCACTTGTTTTTCGTGCACAATCTTGGCAATGTACTATGTAGGTCTTTCGAGAATTACTCTCATTAGTGACAAAAAGCAGATCAAAAACCTCCACCTGTTTTATAGAAATGAAAAATGGAGTCAATAGAGATGATGGTGCTTACTGTACTGCTTCTGTGTAATCATGGACTTCTACTTTAACAGACTGTAAACAGTTATAAACATGGGGAGGAGGGATGAGATTGAAACTGAAAATCTTTACATTGCACCAAACCCTAAGACATGATAGCAATGGTATTTAGTGGAATGAATGAAAGGAATGGTATAACCATGACAACTCTGATAAAATTTAATAATACTCATGAGTTTTAGAAATATATTAGAAATAATGTATCTGTCTTAGAATAACACTGTAGTGTAGGGCTCATCATCAGATACTGAGAAGCTCATTTTTTTATGAGGTATTTCCTAAAGTGTAGAGGAACACATTTGATCCTTGATCCAGTAGCATGTCTGCTCTAGGGTAGAAAGAATGTTAGTCCTGTCCTCTGTTTGTGCTAATGCTAACGAAAGGGAATTCTGTGGGTCCTCCACAGTGACTAACATGGAGATATGAGGGACATCCCGCATCCCTGGGTCTGACCTTTGCCTAGAGGTAGCAAGGTTAACTGGCCTGGCATTTGGGAAGTGAATTATAGGATTCTCTTCATTAATACAAAACAAGACTTAGTATCAGAGGGCAATGTAGCACACGCCTTTAAGTACGCCAACTCAGAAGGCAATGGTGGCATATGCCTTTAATCCCAACTCTCGGGATATAAAAGGAAACAGTCAGTAGGAGAAGCAAAAGCTGTGAGAAGCAGAGGTAGAAGCTGAGTGAAGAAGCAAGAAAGTCAGAAGCAGGAGACTGAAGAAGCAGGCCTGTGGAGAAGGATCAGTTCAGTCTTGGAGGCAGAAGCCCTCTAGATCCAGGCTTGCATCTTGAAGATTGTTTCATTCTTCCTTGAACCCTCATGAATAAAAACATTTTTACACTAAAATCAACATCAGAATTATTGAATTTCAAGGTTTGGAACAGATCATCAATATCTTTATCTGTGAATTATTCTTAAATTTCTAGAAGGATATAAAACTGGAATGAGATGAGCAAATTCAAAATTCCAGAGTTTACCATATTTTCCATTATCATTAATGGGCAACAACATGAACCTAAAGAGTGGAGCAAGAAAATTTATGAGCATTCTTCAAGTTGTCCCCCATTTCTACCTTTTAATGAGTTGTCTTTGTGGATTTCATCTTCTAGATATTTTAACTATTTTGTACCTTCTTAATAATCCATTGTCATGTTCTAGTCTAGCATATGTGGCAAAGGGATTATTTCTCACAAGATTATTGTAATGCATCTTATTTTCTCTATCCTCTCCAACCATTTCTTTCTCTGAAACAGACACCTCACTTTGTTGACCTCTCAAAAGCTTCTAGGGGATTCAATGACTCTGGAATAAATATCACATTATTCGACAGCATTCAAGATGGACTGAAAGCTACATGTTACCTAGATTTATGAGAAGTATCTGCACTGTCAGTCTTGTAGCCACACTGGACTACCTACCCTTTTCTAAAACCCATTTTATTTCCCCTCATGACAGTCAACCTGCATTTTCACTATAGTTTTTAGCCTATTGAAATCATATTCATCCTTCAAGAGAGGGCTAAAGCTATGGATCTGTTGTTCTTTGTTTTTGTGAGCTCTTATTGCCAATACCAAAATTTCCTTTTCTGTATTTTTTAGTTAAGCCCACCTTTACTTTATAGTCTGATGTACAGTACTATTAGTTGACTATAATTTATCCTCTCCAAATAGATTTTAAGTTGCTTCAGACCAGGTATCACTATGTTGTTGTTCCTCTTGCAAGCCTTGGATACAGGACAAGATTGACAAGTGAACTGTGAACTCCACCAGAGAGGACAAAACACAGTGTACTCAACCCAGTTTATTGGCATCTGTGTACATGTAGATTGCTCCCAATATAAAATCTCAGAACTTTCCTTGTTGGTTAATGATCTACCAGCTAAATGACTCTACAGGAGATACTTTTAAGGTTACCTAACAATTAATGAGGTATAGCACTAAATATTAATATCTGGCAAGAAAATGGCAAATTTGAGCACAATGCTAAAATGCATTACCAAAAAAGTATAGATTAAAAAACAAAAACAACTTTTTACAAATAACTTCCGGTAAAAACTATGACTTACCTCACAAATGCTACAATAATGAGCTGGTTCTTCTTTTGTCCGCCCATGCCATATGATCTCTTTTCCTGCAGCAATTAGAGCTTCCCTCAATGTCTGACACTGCTTCAGAGTTCTCAGAAGACAATACCTACGATAGGGGAAAATTATCCATTACTAGCAGCTGAATATTACATATATTTCACCTAAGATATATACCAATTAGAAATAATGCCAAGAGACTTGGTTCTAATGTCTATTTCCCTTGTCTACTTCTCTTTTGTTGTGCACCATCTGCTCTTCACTCCCAGATGGTTTTGAGATTTATCTGACAGCTGAAGATGACATACAACTCACCATGCATTTGAGAGTGGCCTCAAACTTGTGGCAATCAATCCCACTTCAGCCTTCCAAGTGCTGATTTAATAGGTGAGAACTACCATGTCAATTTTTCAGATATAATCAGATTTAAAAAAAAATAGGGCACTGCTCAGCAGCTCCAAAGATGACAATATCAAGTCATTTATAGTTGAGATTAATTGGTTTCTGAATATCACAAAATGAAGGTCTTAATACATAAACTGACTCCTTGTTTAAATGAGTCACTAACTTGAATTCTTATCTGGGCAAATTAGTTAACCTCTCTAAGAGTCAATTTCCCCATCCTTAAAATAAAGGGTCTGAATTCCAGATATGAACAGCTATGGTTCAAGCAGATAGGAAAGCACATCATCTCTATACATACTACCTAAACACTTATTAACACCATCATTTGCTTTCATAACTTCTGAGTCCACGAGCAGAAAGTAATTTTTATATTAACTAAATACAAAATTGGTTTAATGTATTTCTTCATTTTAACTTCATATAGTAGAACCGATTTATAGTAAGTATTACACTGAAGTTTTCTTGTAATTATTCCTCTTCTAGTTCTCTCAATTTGTGCTGATTTTCCTAGTTTGCTATTATTACTTGGAACTGTTGAATTCTTACTCTCCTGTGTGTGAATCTTAGCACTCAGGTTTTCCATTTGAACAAAGCAGCTGAACTAGATGAATCCTAAAGCAATTTGAAAATACCATAAAGAAAAGGTTCCTCAACTGAGTATCATCTTGGAAAGTTTTATCTATTCTTCTGTCTCCCTGCTATATACAGTAGGTGTTCAATAAACACTCGATGGTCGAACAATTAAAATTCAAGATACAAGTAATAGTATGTTTATCTTCATCTTACTTCCATTTTAAGTTAGCAAGTTAAAGTGCATTGCTATTTCCAGAACCCATAAATATTAATCCTTGGAGGCTATAGCTAAAAAAATGTTTTTATGTATAAACTTATTTAACACATAACAATGTCAACTTTAGGGTTGTAGGCTTTCTTTACAGATCATATTCCAAGAAATTGACTGAATTTGGTTTCTTTAAATTGCTGAACTTAACCAAAATCAAGTAGCAGCTAAATACTTTTATCACAGCAAATTTTAAAACCATGCTTTGGCTCCTGCTATTGCCTACCCTCCTGTGTCCCATACAGTTCACTTCTAAAGGCACAGATCATACTTAAGTCTTTTATGCAGAGCTTCAAAACAGCATTTTCCTTCCTTCATTTTTTTTCAAGACAGGGTTTCTCTGTTGTAACTCTGGCTGTCCTGGAGCTCACCCTGTAGACCAGGTTGGCCTTGAACTCACAGAGATCCACCTGTCTCTGCCTCCTGAGTGCTGATATTTTTCTTTTTTCTCTTCAGTACACTCATGTTTAAATAGAATTAGAAATCTGTGCTTAATCAAAGCAAAACTAGTTATTGTCGAGTCCCTTCCCAAGGATCCTTGCCCTTGAAGCTCTTGATTTGCAGTTAAATCACATCTTTTTTCTTTCAACCTGTTTGTTGCTTCTTGTAGCTTAATTACCAAAGTAGTTAGTAGCACTGGAGGTGAAGGTTCATTTTATGAGTCAAGACTGAAATAATAATCTATAGAACTAAGGCTCCGTGTTTCAAGGCAGGGATTAGGGAGAAGGAGTGAGTGAGAGAAGGACAGGAAAAATACCGAAACAAGAAGCAAGAATGCAGTGTGAGACTGGAGATGCTTCAGGCTTTCTGCTTTTACAAACCCTAATTTAACCAGTCTAGTGGCTGCCTTTTTTTATACAAATTTAATTGTACTGAGGCCCCAAGTTCCATCCATTTGTAATACAAAGATAATCCTAACTGAGCAATTAAGGAAATCAAATGGCATAATCAAAGTGAAACACCAGATACAATCCCTCTGGTTATTTTTTATTCATATTATTTTTGTTTGCTTGTATAGGGGCATAGTTGAATTTGCAAATCTTCCTCAAATATCTGCAGTTTAGGCTTTTTTTTTTTTTTAAGAAGGAAAATGCTGCAGCGCACGGTGATGGTGCACCCCTCTAATCGCAGCAACGGGAGAACGCAGAAGCAGGTGGACCTGAGTTCGAAGCCTATTGAATGAGTTCCAGCACAGCCAGTTACAACAGAAAAACTGTGTCTCGAACCCCCTCTCCCACCCCCTCATCCCAAAGAATTAAAGAATAAATCGGTAGCAAAAAAAAAAAAAATTACAAAATTGTTAAGATGAAAAAAAAAATTTTCTTGGTCTAAGTACGCTTTAGGACTAGGGCCAGAAATTATTTTAGCAGCTAGAGAAAAACAATTCTTTAACACTAAAGTCTTGCTTTTAAACTGTTTAGATGAAAAACTATGTAAAAGGCAGAGGATAGGTATAATGGGTATAATGATGTCTACAATCGTATTAGCACTTAGGAGGCAAAGGCAGGAGTTTAGATCAGCCTGAGCTGCCCAGTGAGACCCTTGTCTTATATATACATTAAAAAAAAAAAGACAACCACAGAAAGAGGCTGAAAGTGTAGTATATTTTGAAGTTACACTGTAGACTCTAATCCTGCACAAAACTGATTTTAAGAGATGAAGCTTAAAGTGGAATTTTAGAGGACAACTTCACAAGAGAGAATGAAAACGTGCACTATATTCATAAATTGACATATTGAACCAAGATGAATAGATCCAGGTATCATGGACATCAAAAGGGGGAAAAGATCATCTTCAAATGAAAGGAGATAGAAATCATGGAAATTTTCTATTTTGTAGCTGAAATTTCTGAAATTGAATATACCAATTTAGATTTGGACAGGAAGATAGGGAAAGGCATCTTCTGAAAGAAGGAATGCCATGAGGTTTAGTGTAGGGGGCTGTTTAAAGCATTTTTTTGAACAATTTTAAACATTCAAACAATTTTTTTTCTTATAAAATTTTAATTTTGGGATGACGTTTTAGGGGCAAAAGAGTAGCAGGAAAGAACCCACTAATAATATTTATTAGAAGTTAAGAATATAGATAATTATTCTGACATTTTAGGGGCACTTTGACTAAGTTTCTAAATTAGGTTTCTAAATGTCAGTGTAGAAACAGAATAAACAAAGGTTAACCTAACTTGGCACTTTGCAATTCTTTATAGAATTAATAATCTGTCATTAAGAAATTTTAAGCATACCCAGAGGTGACTGGTCAAGGCAGGTCTCTCTTACTCAATCAGCAACAAAAAGCAAGCTAACAACAGCTTTCATGCTATCTGTCAGGTTAGGATTGTTTCTACTTTGACAACACAGGGTATCTGAGTATCACTAAGTCTTTTAAGAGTCATTTTAATCAAGCACATGGCTGAAAATCAAGGTCTCACTCAGTCAATAATAAAATAAATAGTTTAAGAACTTTTACCTCCTGGACAAAAAACAAGCACAAAAGCAAATGTGCTAATCACATGAACAAAAATAATACAATTTTTAAATAGGAAAAAGAAAAAAAACACTCCACAATTATATATTAAACCCCAGCAGCATATTAGAAGGTCAACAAAATTATCACACAGTAATATATGCTAATTATAGACTGACCTTTGTGTGTCATCTATGCAGTGTTGGGAGAAATTCTGTTCGGTTATGACTGAACAACTGCAGAATATCTCATTTGTAAAATAGGAACCAGAGAAGTTACCACTCAAAAAAGTCATTTCAATTTCTATCTTTAAAACTTTGTACTTATCATAAACAGTAATGTGAATAAAGTTAAAAAATTTTTCTAGTCTCGAAAAACGATCTCGTCTAGTCCATGGTGTTTCTAACTTGCCTGATTATAAGCTTCACTGAGTCCTTATGACAGAGATTCTCTCCACAGTTCTAGTAGAGCTTTGACTTGGTAAAAACAGAATTTTAAGCAGAGAGCCAAATGATTCTTATGACCAGGCAAGTAGGAACCAGTGCAAAGTCTCATTTCTTTAAGTACTAAAACTAAAAACAGATTTGGAGAAGTGATCGATATGTGGATAGTGCCTTCATTAACTTAACACTACTGAACTTCATATTCATAGATATGGTAAATAGTCCCATGCTTATGTAGCCTTTCTTTATTCTTATGAGAATGAAGTATCTGGTGGTGAGGTTATGATGCCTGCAAATTACTTTTTCATGTGGCTCAACCAAACATGTGTGTACATGTATGAGTCTAAAGGAACTGCTGAATAAATGTGGTAAGGAGGTTACAAAATTTCAAACTGGAAGCTGGAAAGAAAAAAAGAACAAATAGACAGCAATGTGTTTCACATAAATTCTTATATTTTAAAGGAGAAAGACTGAATCTAGAGCCTTGGACAGGCTATGTGAGCCCTTATCTATACCCCCAGCCCTTGGAAAACTATCATAGTTGAAAGAAGTAAAGGAAGAGATCAGGAGCCTTAACTTTCAAGATTTCTTTTTAATTCATTTCTTTGTGTGGGTACTGTTGACTTCAAAAAAACTGGTGGTTAAGAGTTCAGAAAACATGACAGCTATTGCCTGAGAAGTAATTACTGTTCAGCTACCCAAAAGCTACAAACGGATTTCAGACTGCTATTTCTAAATCAGCAGAACTTCACTCACCTGATTGCTTAATTAATAAAAACTATTAAGTCATAAGAAGAATTCAAGTTCTGTGGTGCCTAAAGTCAGCCATATTGGCAATCATCATTTCCTGTACCTAATTCATTTCCTCTTATCTTCCTTTACAACCCAACTTAATTAATAAGCACAAATGTCCAACAAATGTTTAAGCCAAAGCCCAGTAATAAAAGTTTTCTTTTTCAACTCTGCCACTAATCAAGTAGTTTACTGTACTGTACTCTCTAACCTTTATCTCTTTGTCTAAACTATAGCATTTACCTTCTAATTCAGGCCTCTAAATCTTCTGCCCCCATTTAAGACTTGCTACCTAAGTGATCCATAGCACGCAACTCTGTACACCATTAAAAATACTTTTAAGAGTTCTAAAGACTTCTCGTTAGCAAATGTTATCAACATCAAGCCTGTTTTAAATCTATATATACTATTCAACTACAACAAAGTTAAAACCCAAGAAAGCGTACCTGATCTAAGGAAGAAGAAACTATTTGCAGTATATGGAGTATGTAGAAAAAAAGGCTCTGTTCATTTAAACAGTTCAATGAAATCAAGAGAACGTTATTCATGGATCTCCCAATAAAATTTTCATGAGGAGTTTGGTTATAATCATTTCAAGTCAAGTTCAGTGCTTTATTGAATGAATCAAGAAATTAAGATAATATTCTTGAGTCATTTACTTAGAAGACTGAAACAGAATATGAGTGTATCTCAGTAAAATGACTAGGTTGTAGAAAGTAGAAGAGATTTTTTTTTAAACAGCATACTCAATCAGATAAAAGACTTTATGATAGAGTTGCAAGGCACTTCAAGACCCAAATGGAACTTGTATGAGAGGAAAAAAAGAAAAAAGAAAAAAGAAAGAAAGAAAGAAAGGTAATTCCTTCTCAAAATAGTAAGTAACTAGAAGATCACAGCAAACAATATTACCATTTACTATTATGCACCTGCCCCTGCTTCCCAAGTGCTAGGATTAAAGGAGTACCACTATGTCTGGCTTCATTTATTTTGGGTAGTCTGAAAAGTAGTTAAATCCTTTCACCCAGCATACTTGTGCTCTAACTCAGTCCAGGAAAAAAAAAATATTGAATGAGCAATGGAAAAACAAAACAAAATGGGTAGAGTTCGGTAAGCAGAAGATAGATTTTGCTTACATCTGAGGAGGGGGAGAGCAGAGAATTAAAAGCAACAATTCAGGGAGAGAGCTAAGGATGAAGACTTTATCATCTCCATTCCACTTCTCATGTTAATTTTCTTAATGTACACATCACACTTCAAAGAAGGGAACTATAAAAACTGTAGCTTGTTCCTATCAAAAATGGTTTAAAACAGCATGTAGAATAAAACTGAATGGAAACCAATTCAACATACACGAAATGACAAGAGTAGGAGAAATGGTAACAAGACAAGGAAGGGTCAGATTTGAGGTATTCGAATGCTAGGCTTTAAAATGTATTGTTTGATTTAGAGACAAGGTCTCATTCTATAGTGCAGCCTGGAGGGCTTAGCTAAGCACTAAGTTCAGTGATTATTTATTAATCAGCATTATTTCTTGGCTATCTCAAACAGAAGTTTGAGATAAATTTATATTTATTTTGTAGCCCTAAGATTTATTAAATCTACTAAATTTACTAAATAAAAAACAAACAAAAAGAACAACAATTCCCTATCCCAAAGCCAAGAAGAACTCTCTAATAAAACCAAGTCTTGAGTTTGGTACAAAAAAGTTATCATCTTCCCCTAGTCAACTTTTACAACTATCCTGTATTCTAGTATTCATCATATATATGTGTGCTCAAGCCAAAATGTATAGCTGTCAATATAAATATGGCAGTTATACCATAAGTTGATATAGTACAGGAAGGAAATCACAGAAGAAGGCAAAGGAGGCAGATGGTGGAGAAAACAAGAAAGCAGAAGAGTGGCCTGGTAGGACTGGAGAGTCAGAATTCTCCTGAGCATCTCAGAGTATGAGCAGCTTATCATTTGAAGTATTTCAGTAGTTGAAGACTAGGGTTTGTTATACAATAAGGCTTTTTTATGTATGCCAACAATTTGTCTGGTGCTCAACTAAAGAAGAGATTCATTCCTTCAGTGAAGGAGGAAAATGTGACTATGTTAGTTCATGGATACATGCTATGTATGCACGTATGTATATATAATATAAATTACAGATGAAACAAGGTGTCTTTTTGATGGTGCCAAGGATTTGGTATTAAGTTGGTTTGATTCAAATGAGAATGGCTCAAATATTTGAAAGCTTGGCCCCCAATTAGTAGAACCAGGAAAGATTAGGAAGTGTGGCTTTATTGGAGAAGGTATGTCACTGGGGGGGGAATGGGGGGGGCTGGGGGGGGACAGCCTTTGAGGTTTCAAAAGCCCATATCGTCCAGAGTTAGAGATAGCTCTCTGCCTTGTGCTTGTGGATGGAGATGTAAGTTCTCAGTTACTACTCCAAAGCCTGCCTGTCTGCCACCATGATAGTCATGGATTCTAACCCTCTGGAAGAATGAGCTCCAAGGTAAATGATCTTTTATAAAGTTGCCACGGTCCTGGGGTTTTATCACAGCAATAGAAAAGCAGCTGAGACAGTTCCCTCCCTTTAGGTACCATTCTCTTCCCCTTGGTATATTCAACCTTTATACAAAGTACATGTATCCCCAGAATACATAAGCTTTTTCCTTTGTGTGTTTTGGCAATATTAGGGATTGAACTCAGAAGAATGCACAATTTAAAAGGACTTCTCAAGACTCTGGAAGACAATGGACTTATTTTATTTCTTTCAATACATTTACTTATGTACACTAACTGGACTTATCCATAAATCCTCAGTGCTTAGCCCAGAGCCCATAGTCAGTCATCAAATGAAAGAATGAGAGCAATGTTTGATTGGTAAAAAGTGTACTTTATAGCAACAATTAAATGCATTATAAAAAGGAATCTTATGAAGCAAAGCCTTGTACTTGTGGTTAGCATTTTCTTCCTCCCTTCCTCTCTCTTTTTTCTTTTTCTTTTTCTTTTCTTTCTTTTTTTTTTTTTTTTTTGGTTTTTTGAGACAGAGTTTCTTGTAACTGTGGCTGTCCTGGAAGTTACTCTCTAGAATAGGCCTGCCTGTCTCCTAATTGATCCAAAATGGAATGAGCTATTTTCAATCTACATAGATGTCACTAACAGCTTTTTCAATTGTGCTGTCTCATCAGTGGTAGCTCATTCCTATTAATTGTTAGAACTCAGGAGGGTGAGGCAGATAGAAGGACTGCAAAGAGTTCATTCAAAGCCATACTAGAATACATAGCAAGTTCCAGGACAGTCTAAGATACAGAGTAATATCCCATTTCAAAATAAAAATAAAACAAAAAACAAATATTAGTATCTTATCTCTTTACCTTTAGATAATCTAAATTTACTCAATATAGTCAATAATTCTACCCAGCAAAAGCAAACAAACAGCAGCAATGAATTTGCTATTCTAAGCAAAGTACTGTCCTGAGACATAACAGGTTAAATGAGTAAGACAACTCCCAGTCATTATTTCTTATATAGAGAATATGGTGCCTAATATCCAATATGTAAAAGTATCATAAGTAGATTATTTGTTGTACTTTGATTTTGTTCCTTTACACACACACACATGTTATATGACTTCTGCCTAGGACCAGGTAAAATAGTGCAACTGATAAAAGACTGTCGTAAGAAAGTTTACAGGCATGTTACTTTGCTTACACAATTTTAGTTTAAATAAAATTTGGATTTAAGTTTGAAATAATTTTAAATAACTAGGATTATTTTCAAAAGACGGTATTTTGAAAATACTAAATTAATATACCTACATGAGAACTACTTAATATAAATACCATAACAAACTTATCAGAGAGTATAAAGTAGAAAATTCAACATGAGAGACTTACTTAATTTAATCCATCATTTCCCATATATCTTTTGTGTATGCATGTTTATGTATGTGTGTAGCTGTTCGTGCACATTCATGTTGATGTCAGGTGTCTTCCTTAAATGGCTCTCTACCATATATTTTGGGACAGGGTTTCTCAATGAATCTGGAGTTCATCAACTGGCTGGCTGGCCAATCCAGGACTATCTCTGCTCCCAAGTGCTAAGGTTATAGACACAAGCTGCCATACTCAGCTTTATGATGTGGGCTCTAAGGATCATGAGCTCATGTTTGTACAATGGGCAATTTCTAACTTATCTCCCCAGCTCTCACTTTTCATATTTTTTGACCAAGAATTCCCTATTTTTGGAGTAAAATTTATACCACTACAAAAGTGTTTGAAAATACTACTTCTAAGTAGAACCTGACAATGAGATAGTTACTATTATATATGTATTCAAATTAAATTACCAAATAAGAATTTATACAAATATATAAAGGATATAAAACAGCTAAAATTGGGGAGGGGGGCATGATTATAAGTTAATTTGATGAAAACTTCAGAAAACTGACTCCTGTAGTATATCTGAACTTATTCTCAAATATTATAAAGTTGCATGCACTTCTATGCAGTAATAAGAATTTTGAGCAGCTACTTATCCAGTAGCCTGAGCCATTGCCAAAAGATCACCTTCCTTAGCTGTAGGAACCAGCTTCTTAGGTGTGGTCCCTGGAATGCAGAGAGCAGGCTAGTTTGAAGAGCCAGATATTGTCTACACAATGGCCCTAGAATGGAGCATTTGCCATTCTAACGTTGACTCTGTCCACTAAGATATTTGTGTTGAAAGCATTAATGCTAATGGAGGAACTTTATGGGGTCTTCTGTCAGCCTAAGCACCAATCAGGGAAGACCTTGCCTGGCAGGATTTGCCTGGCAGGTAAAAGGGCATCATGTCAGCCAGCTGGGGATCAGTACCTGTGGAAGTTCTATTCACTAAAGCATTAAAGCCTGCATATTGGTGGGCGCCAGGAGAAGCCCCTCAATAAAATACCTAGACTTCATGTGCTCAGGGTTGGCGCCAGAAGCAGGTCAGAGCCATGAGAGGCTGAGGTCAATCAGTCAGCCACATGAGGCGAGACACTCTGCCCTGTTGTCCAGATTTTCCATCTCAGAAAGTTGTCTTTGCTCTTCATTGAAACCCGTTGTAGATATTAATATTCATTTCCTTTACAAGTGACATTTTGTCAACTCCCTACTAACTCCTCTGTAACAGCAATTATTCTGTGTTGTCATTCTTCCTTCAGTGACTAAAAGCAGACATTTAATTAAAATTTAAAAAATTAAAATAAAAAAAACTAAAGCAGACTACAATTAAAATTCTACTGAGAAATCCAGTGGGTCAGAGAAGAGTGGGGAAATATTAGAAAGTAAATCTTCTGCTGTAGAATAATTTATGCCTTTATTCCTTTCTAAACCATAGTGGGCTATTTGGAAAGGAAATGTATTAATAGCAAGCAGATTCCCAAATTTTGCAAGAATTCTGGATTATCTTGCTTTAATGTTAACATAATTCTATTGGAAAAAAAAGCATTTAACAGTTAACATCCCACCTAAGAGTTCAGCACAACAATTTTAGAAAGCACTTACTTAATCATTTCAAAAAGCTTTGGATCTGAAACCTTGATATTCCGTGCCATATTCCAGGAAAGATGAACCATGGGTACTATTGACTTCACACTTTGCAATTTGTTCCATTCGTACCGTTCCACTGCCAACTTATACTGGCAGGCTGGGGGAAAAAAACAATAAAAATGCAAACCTAAACTATCAAAAGATGTGAAGATAACCATTATCACCTCATGAAAATCTCAAAATACAACAAAAATAATTTTTATATTTCATGAAAATTATAGAAATAGTATCAGAGTAATCATGTAATCATATACAGAGTGCTTCCTATCACCGTGTGCATGCACTGTGTTTAGCTAATTTTTATCCATTATCTCACTTAATTCTTAGCATTAACTTATTGATTTTATTATCATCTCTGTGGATAAAGAAATCAAGGACCAGAGAAAATAAGTAACTTGCACAAACTTACAAAACCCAAGTCCTACTCCAAATCCAGGTCTTTCTAGCTCCAAAACCATATTCATAATCTAAAGGCAATACTGCCTGAGGGTAGACATAATTCAAACTGTTTTTCATGTAACATAGGAGAAAAAAGAAAAATCTAGAAGAATGTATTTTTACTTAGTTTTTTCTTCCTTAAATGTTCCCTTTATATAACAAAATTAAATTATTGCAAGTATATCTTCCATGTATATAAGTATATAAACCTTTCATTTGCTAAGGATCTACATTTTTGGATTTTCAATAGTTAACTTTAACTTTTATACCAAAAATTTATATTAAAAATGAGGTTTTTTTCCTTAATATTTAGTAAACTTTAAAGAAAAAAATAGGTCTATTATTTATAGGATTTTTTTTTAAAGGTTGAAACTTTTTTTCAAGCATATTCTTTTAAAATACCTGTAAGTGGACCAACATTCCAAGCAATATTGTTGCACCAGCCAATAGCTTGAACCCAATGAACAGTGCCTGCATTTATCCAGACCAGATCTCCAGGTCGCTGAATAAACCTATACACTGGAACATTAGCTTCATAAAGATCTTCAAGGTTGGGCCACAAGAACCCATTAAGAAATTCAAATTATTTCTGAAATAAGAAAAACAGTGCAAATGGATCAAGGACTCTAATAAATTCTTCATAAAACAAGAAAAGAAAGTCAATTTTTAAAATAAATTCATTTCAATAAATCTTAATTGATAGTATAATAAAAACTGTTATATGTATGTAAAGAATGAAATTAATTACAGTTAAGTTTAGGAAAGTAAGTTTTCCTAAATAAGATAGCATTACGAGCCTGAATTTATTTCTACAAGATTCAAATGGAATCTGCACAGTACTCTGAAGTAAAACAAACTTTTACTTCTAATTTCATTTCATTAACCCCTCCTCCCCATTTTTAGACACCAAAACTCTTCTCTTCTTGAAGTACCTAGAAATCACTAAAAGACAGAGGATGAAGATAAATTCATTTAAATTCATAAACAAGAACACTATATAAATACCAGAAATTCCACTCAATTTGAGAAAGGGTCTCTATTCCTGCTCTGACACATAAAGAGGAAAGGGGGTACAAATTGTCAACTTCTACATGGTTTGTAAGATCAGCTGATTAAAACTATGGAGTTGAAAACAAACTTGAAGATGTCATGCACAATAACCATGACCACTACTTTGGAAACATTATATAGATCCTATTACTAATCTATTTTAGTACTTTTCTGGTTATTCATCAGGATATGAGATACTTTAGAAAAATAAACTATACGGCAACTTTTCCTATAAAAGAATTTTACACATTTCAATTAACTACTTTCAAATTTTATATTTTGAGGAAAGAAGAACTTATACAAGTAGAAATATTTGCTTAAAAGCTAAGAAGTAACCTTTGTATTGAGGTAAAATATATGATAAAGTTTATAAAAACCTTATAACAGTTTAATTTTATAGAAGTTGACAAACTATGATCCTGCTGACAGTTTTTATAAACAAACTTTATTAGAAGATAGATTATCATTTATTTACATGACCAATGACTGGATTTATATTACAATGACACAACTGTGACAGAGACCATATAATCTGCAGGTTATCTATTATCCAGGATTTTATGGGAAAAACAGCTGACTTAAAATAGAACCTTAGTATCTCTTTTTCTCTTTTTCTTGCTTAAAAAAAACAACTCAAAGCTGGGCAAGATGGCTAAGGACCTGAGTTCGATCCCCGGGTCCCTCAAGGTAGAAGGAGAAAACAGACTCCCACAAGTTTTATGCTGTCCTCTGACATCTACCCACCCCTAAACATGTTCTCATGTTTGTTCTATAAATAAACAAACAAGCAAGCAAGCAAACAAATAAAAACTTTGTTCAATGCCTGAAACTCTAGAACACACTGAATGACAGCCTACCTAACTGCAAGAGATAGGATGGGCTGGCTGTTCTGTGATAAGGGTGTGCAAATACAGTTCCCTATACAGCACAAAACGATTATCAACACAAATCCTAACCCTATTTCACTCTTGTGGAACCACCATAAAACTGGAGAAAACTTTCTAACTAAAAGCAGGCAAGTAACCCCAATTAATCAACATAATTACTAGTCTATAAAGTATGGTATAAAGCGGAACATGTTACTTCATCAATACATTTGAATCTGTAAAATTCTGTACCTGGTTTTCTTGTATTGAATGAAGCCTAAGTGTTAGTGAAGATAATATAAGGTGATTATCTCTCGTTTATAGAAAAAGAAATTTTGGGTCTTTGGATAAAATATTTCAACTACAATACATGACATTATTATTATCCAAATATTTACAGTGAAGATTTTTAAAGCAAACTAAGAAATTATATGTTAGTATAAGGAATATGTATATAATTAGTTTTCAAATTTCATACATATGCATTTTCAGTAGGTTCCTCCCCTACCCTTAATTGAGATGGGGGCAAAATACCACATGTTAATTTATATTTTTAATTTTTATTTCAAAATAATTTTCTAATTTTATTACTGAACTATAAGAAATATTAAATTTAAATCTATCAATTAAAAAATTAATTCAAAGTAGTCTTTAAACATAAGACATAACACAGAAATAAAAGATGGCTATTTCTAGTATCTTAAAGAAAAGATCCAGTATGTATTTTCCCTGATTACAAGAACAAAATCTGAAGCAGTTAATTAAATTTTTAAAAAGTCTTTACAGGAAAAGTTGACAGTTTTAAAAAGAATTTGTATCATGATGACATGGCAGAGAGTAAATAATATGTTCATGTTTGAGTTATTACTAACGATAAGCATGTTCAGTTACAGGATTTCTTTTACCTTCTAAAAGCATTTATAAAATAATTTTTGTTAGAATACATACCTTTTAAATAAGTATTTGAATGTATCACATAAAAAATGGAACTAATAACTCAATTTTCTAACCTCTAAACTATATATATATATATATATATATATATATATATATATATATATAGAGAGAGAGAGAGAGAGAGAGTGTATAGTATGCCTACTACTATATTTCACAGAGTGGTTTCATGATACCTTTACAATAAGTTTTCTAGTAACATAAATAGGTTTGGAATCACTTAGTTTAACATGAGTTTTGGTAACTGAAAGCTGACTATATATCCACATTAGGGTATCCAGTTTGGTAAATTGTCCTTTACAAGTTACTGTTTTACAATAATTATGCTTAATGAAAATTTAGTTTGGAAACCTACTTTTCACAGAAGTCATTCAGAACGCCCCAGTAACCTTCAGGAACAACAAACCATTCGCAATCACCTGGGCCAATATTAATATTAACTGAACAGAAGTTGTTATTTTCTTGATGACCTAAAATGCAAAAAAGAAATCAATATACTAGTAATTCTATAGAAAATGTTTCATTAGACATAAAAACTTTAAAACGTTAAATGGAGAATGTTAAAGTCTTTATCATTTGGCATTTTGTGTTGAGTCTGATTTTATGACTTAGTTTGGTCAACTACTCCTAACTTATTCAATAAAGGCTGACATGGAAGGCAAAGTAGAGTTTAGGCTCGCATAGGTTGCTTGGCTCAGTTGCAACATTAACCCAAGCAAGTTATTGAAATATTTTTAGCTCACTTTCCTTATATATAAGAACAAATAATAAACAAATCCTATAAATTTGTCATTTTGAAGATGAATGAAATAATGATTAGAACTGAGCCTAATAAACAATATACACTACTTTTAGATGCCATTACCCCCGACCTCCCACCCACACCTTGTGAATAAAACCTGGTTTTAAAAACATAGCTACTTGGGCTGGAGAGATAGCTTAGAGATTAGGAGTCTATGTTGCTCTTGCAGAGGACCTGGGTTTGATCTCAGAAACCACATCAGATGGCTCCAAGGGGATCTGACACCTCTGGCCTCCGTGGGCACCTACACTCATGTGCACATAAATACCCATACAACTAAAAATAATAAAACAAGTACTTAAAGAACAACTATGCAGAGGCTGACATGAGCAAAAATGGCAAAATAGGAGATCCTCCCCTCTCCATACACACCACTAAGATCAACTTTATCAGAACGCAGGTTGATCATCATAGGATTACTTCCATGAAGTAAATGACCAAAAGAAGAGTGACTTAAAGCTACTAGACATTTGTGGTATAATACTTTATATCTTGCCTTTCCTGCGTTGCTGGCTGAGTGATGAACTTATAAGACTTAAAATTTATATTTCTGGTGTAGTGCTCCTGGTCCTGGCTTTAGATGGAAGATAATAAACTTTGGTCCCAAGGAATTGTATTCTGTTTGTGAATTTTTATCTAACTGAGGATTGACTAAAGAACTGAGGCAAGGGTTTATTGTGTTACCTATCTTAGGGCAAGCAATATATCAACCACAACCTTTAGTTTAAAATATGTATGGCTGATTGTAAAGTCAGATAAAATAGCTATCACTTGTACTTTTGAAACCTGAAGAATAACTAATACTAGGACACATGAAATGATATGTCTTATATTGTATTGATTAAACTAAATATATTACTTATAAGACCATGCCATCTAATACTGACAACTTTTTTAAATGTGAGCTGGAAGGGACAGCAACTGCACATTGGATTTCAAATACTTGGTGTGAAAAAAAATGTGAAACACCTTCATAATTTTGTACTGATTATGTTTATATTTTTGATATTATAGGGTAAAATTAACTTCATTTACTTTTTTCTACTTCAATGTATCAATTTTTTTAAATTATATTTTATTTATATTGCATTATATTTCTATTGGATACCACTACTTTCAAGAAATTCTTCAGATAATTCCTACAACATATCAGATAGGGGATTAATATCTAGAAATGTATAAAGAAATATTAAACTCTCCTTTTCTTCATACAACCAATAAATGGACTAATGAAATAAGGTTTCAAAAGAAGGAATATAAATGGCAAATAAATATTTGAAAAAGTTCTCAGCATCCTTAACAATAGGAAAATGTAAATTAAACTGCTTTGAAATTGCTGTTTCTCATCCCAGACAGAATGGCTATCAAGAAAACAAAGGGCAAAAAGTGCTGGTAAGTATATAGGGAAAGAGGAACTCTTAAACATTCCTGGTGGCAATGTAAAGTAGTGTGGCCGCTACAGAAAACAGCATAGAGATTCCTTAAAAACTACAAGTACAACTTCTGTAAGATCCAATTTAAATCAACATACCACAGAAATAATAATGTTCGTGCTTACTGCTGTACTATTTATAATAGCCTAAACACAGAACCAACCTAAATGCTCATAAATAAAGTGTGAGAGACACACATGCACACCATGAATTTTATTCAGCTGTAGAAAGAATTAAATTACAACATTTATTGGAAAATAGATGGAATTGGAGACTATTATGCTACACGAAGTGAACAGGCTTAAGAAAGACAAGTATCTGTTTTCCCTCATGTATGAGTCTATTTTTAAACTTGTATTAAAAATGATTTGAAGAAGATAACTAAATATTAAGCTTTCTAGTGCAGGTACTTGGTACAATTTTCAGAACCCTCTGATGTTTCCGTGACAAATACAAATGTACAAATGGAGGAAGGGGGCGTGGGAGTCCAGGGCGACTTAGATGGCTTAGCAGGTAAAAATGCTTGCTATCAACTAAGCTGGACAACCAGAGTTCAATCCTCCAGATCCATATGGTGAAAAGACATAAGCTGACTCTGGCAAGTTATCTTCTGATCTCTACATGTGTGCCATGGCACATATATGAAGGCTTGTGCAAGCACATATGGACATACCAATAAATGTAATAAAATACTCAAAAATATTCAGAACACTATAGGCACAAGTGACAAATATTCTTCATAATTGTTCTGTCCTAAGATTTGTAATGAAAGATTGTTTTCAACTACTGCATATTATTTGTAGAAAATAGTTCAAATTGGATGGTTTTCAAAGTAGAATCAATCTGATACTTTGACAGAAGAAAAACAGTAAGTTCAAATAGCTTGCCCAATATTTATATTGCTGTCTAATGATAGACCAGAAGGTTGTCCTTTATCAAATTATGTATAATATACAGAATTAGATTTCAAGGACATGAGTTTAAAACTACTATCAATGGTTCTAATACTGGTTGTACGTAAGAATCCCCCAGAGAACATTTTGTGTTCTTGTTGTTTGTTGATTTAATAATACTCATTCTTAGATTTTAATATCCAAAGATTGATTATATATTCTACAAAGGAAATTCATCTAGACAGCCAAGGACAAAAAACAATGATCTATGTTACTTAGAAGCAACAGTTCTATTTTGAAATGATTCTTAAGCTATGATTCATTAAGATAACAGAAAGGAAGCAGTCTGTATTTTAAGCCATGTTTACTTCAAGTAGAAGATTCAAACATGTGACAGAGATATGGAACCAATATAGATACTTGTTTCTTATCAGTAACTGTACACATTCATCGATGATAGAATTACAGATATTGTTAAATATTTTAAAACATTATTCTGAAATTTCATGTCAATCCATGGGCCCCAAAGGAGATAGTGATAGGTGGAAACTTGAAAGCCTGAAAATTAAATCGCTTGACATAAAGAAAACAATCCAAAGAAGAGATATGACTTGTAAAACCTGAGCAGTCTAATGGGTGGCAAAGTCCACAGGATAAGTCTAGTAATCACTTCTTATCAATCAAGTGCTTTTGAAACTGTCAGTGGCAACTTCGCTAAAGGATTGTAACCATGGTTTCTTTTTAAAAACTAAACAGAATGGAACAGATTACAGAATGTGTTTTTCAAGTGAAGCTGTTATTATATACAATCCATACACTAGGCCATGATATAAAATAAGGACATGTGGTTTAAAAAACTGCTAGGAAACACTGTACCCCTGACATTCACAGAATGTATGCAGGAACAACAGTTGTTGGGACACAGGGTGCTCTAATGAACTTTTTCAGAACAAAACATGGAGTATTAGATTTGAATATGTTATAGGGAAAATAAATCTTGACAAGTCCAGTTAAAAGCATCAAAAATCTTCTAAGAATAATCCTTTTAGTAGTATCATTCATTTTAAATGGAAAGATTCTGAGTCCCTTTATATGCTTCACCTTTTATGAAATAATAGTTTCTGAAATTTACCTGGTGTTCTGCTCCCTGGAACTTTCATGTATAGTTGAACTGTGTTCATGCCCAGTATAGTATGACCAACATGGCTTAGGAGATTTCCTGCTGATACGACACGCACAAATGCAGGAAGTTTAGTCAGCTCATGCAGCTGCAATTTCCACCTATAAAGATATAAGAGTAAAGCCCTGCTATTAATATTGGTGGGAGTTATTCATTTCTTCAATGCTCTTATGTTCCAACCAGAAAAACAAATCTGTAAGTATTTTACTCTCACATAAGAAATAATAATGGAATGTCTAAATTAACCACCCAATGAAAAATAGTATTAAAATTGTAGGCTTAGAACATAAATGAAAAAATAACTACTATAAAGTCAGGGTCTTAGTTTAAAAAAAAAAAAGGAAAAAAAGGCATGTAATAATCTTAAGTTAACTATAAAACCTAGTAAAATTATTTAGTTTGATCTCATGTTAATTTAGAAAAATGACAAAGAATGAAATAGAAGAAATTATAAGCAATTCTCAACCAGTGCAAGGACATTTCTTTGCATCAGTTCACAGAAATATCACAAGGACTTACTTTTTGTCATCGGACAGGTCAATGTTGGTCCAAACTTTATGGTTTTAAAGGGTCCCTTTCTCCTTTTCCCGGAACTTAAAAAGAAAGATGTAAAATTATAAACACATCTTTTAAACAGAAATATTAAGTGGAAATGAAAAATAACTTACTTATCCGATGATGTAGATTCACTGTCTGAGTGGTCTTTATGGTGACTTCTTTTCTCATTTTCTTCCTAAAAATTAGTAAAGGACATTTTAGCTTATTATTCCACATAGCTGATTATTCTTTCGTTCATGCTACTAAACTACAGATTCTCATACTAGCTCCATTTGAAAAGAGAAAATTGATGTATTATTCACTGTAACTCAATGCAACTTGCAGGACAGATTTCATTAGATGAATTTTGTTTGTAGGATTGTAAGCATAGAGGAATATTTGATTTTTTAATCCAGCAACATGGCTGCTCTGGGAAGGGATCACAGGCCTGTGTGATCTGAATAGAATGCAGAAAGAATGTTGTTAGTCAAGACTAATCCTGTCCTCCTTTGTGGTAATGCTAGGTGAAATGAATTTCTGTGGTTAAGACAATGTAGCACATACCTTAAATCCTAAAACTAGAGTTCCAAAAGGAAGCAGTCAATTCATGGTTACAGAATGAGCACAAGCCTTTAATCCCAACTCTGAGACTGAATCAGAGAGCTGGCAGAGTGAAGTCTGAGATTGCATCATAGTGAGGACATGCTCAACTCCTGAAGCAGGCAGTCTGAGGCAGCTAGAGTCAGTCAGAGTCAGAAGAATTCAGTTAGAAAGTCAGCTGGCTCATAAGGTCAGTTTGAACCAGCACCTTGAAGAAGAGTTTGATCCAGAACAGCAAGTGATCAGCCAAAATCTATGAGTTCAGAAGGAACTAGTCAGAGTGAGTCAGTCTCAGAGGGTGAGGCTGAAAGCCTTCTAGGTCCGGGCTTGTATTTTGAAGATTAGATTGTACAAAGGCTAAAACCCTCCAAGGCCTGGGCACTGAATTTAGCTAAAGAATAAACTTTTGCCCTGAAAATATGCTTACAGGGAGGGGCAGTAGGAAAATATCTGTGCTGGCTAGTTTATGCCAACTTGATACAAAAGTTAAGAGTTATCTGAAAGGAAGAAACCTCAATTGAGAAAATAGCTCCATAAAAGCCACTCAGCTTTTATGACATTTTATTAATTAGTGATTGTGAGTGGTGCCATCCCTGGACTGATGGTCCTGAGTTCTACAGGAGAGCAGGCTAAGCAAGCCACAGGGAGCAAGTCAGCAAGCAGCACTCCTCCATGGTCTCTGCACAGCTTCTGCTTCCAGGTTCCTGTTCACTTAAGTTTCTGTCCTGACTTCATTTGATAATGAACAGCAATGTGGAAGTATAAGCCAAATAAACCCTTTCCTCCCAAAGTTGTTTTGGTTATAGTATTTCATCGCAGCAATACTAATTGTAACTAAGACACATAATTTCATGTAGAAATGTTGTCTTGATTAAAATTGTGAAAACTTGGAGAAACGTTTTAAATATTTTTAAAGAGATAAGCAAATCTAATGAATTACAAATTTAAGACTTTCAATCACACAGGAAGTAAAATATACTCTGTGGGATATGTAAACAAACAACACAAAGCAGTATTAGAGTAACATTTCAAAGAATTTACTTCTGTGGATGTTTTATGTCCATTTTGTGGGAGAATTCAAAGTTCGCACAATACTACAAAGATTATAGTAATGTTTCAATGATATAAGACCTATATGGATCTAATAATAATTATTAGTTTCAGATTTTAAAATTTTTATATATATTGAAATAACTCCTCACAATTTCTACCTCTTCCTCAGCATTCTTTTATGGACTAAGACTGGAAGAAGAACACTAATACTTCCTGAAAGAGTTGTTTAGCTGATTAATATTAATCTGGCAGAAGAAACAAGAAAACGCAAGTACACAAGATGAGAAATCTGCAAGCATACGGAAACTCAGGACAAGTACAGCCTCCAAATCAGTGATTCTCAACAAGGGACAACTTTGTCATCCAGGAAACTCTTGGTATGTCTAAAAGTATTTTTGAGAAGATAAGAGATACCACTAAATATCTTGTAATACACATGATAGCCCTCACAAATTATTCAACTCAAAATCCCAATAGTACTGGAGAAAGCCTGCTTTAAGCATAAACATCCCAGATAACCTAAGAAACATTTTATTAAATAATAATTCCCTCTGTGTACTTGTAAGTGGATACATTTACAAGTTAATATGTAACATCATATAATCTGATGAAATCTACAAAAGTAATGTTTTCTTTCAAAACTACAAAACGAATTCATAATAAATAAAAATAAATAAATAATAAATAAAAATAATCTCCAGGAAGCAAATACTTACTCTCAAAGATTCTTGGAATGAGGAGGCCTGGTACTGAGCATATTTAGCAATTGTAGTATGAGATCTATTACTTTCACAATGCCAGATTTTCTTGGTTCCAGTAGGATCCCAGTTTTCATCTGCTGGTTGTAATAACTGTGTCCTCACTTCTACCATATGTTCATTGTTAGCTTCCACCAAAGTTTTAGTAGAGAAAAGTCCCAGGTCTTTGCAAGTAAACCACAAACAAATAAAAGAAATCAAACAAAGCAAAACAAAACAAAACTACCTCCCCACTTAAAGACAAAGCATTTTATAGCAGTATATTCAATTCCCCTAAAAACCAACCACATCATCTACATACTTTGAAAGCCTGGGCATACCTAATGCTCATGTTATTCCAAAAGAGCACAATGGTCAAACTTTCACTTAATTTCTGTAGGAGCTAGCAAATACTTACGGGGCTATAGTACAGTATTTGATGAGGACACCAAATTTCACTTACATTTTATATTCAAAATTCTCCTAGTAGTAAATATTAGTTACTATTAAATAATTAGATAAAAATAACAGCTAAATTAAAAAAAACCTCTAAAACTGCCAACAACCAGCATCATCACCATTATACATTCAAATCGTGAACTTAAAGTAAAAATAATCATGATTCTCTCATCCATATTAGAATGAAGATATATGTATGTGTGGGTGGGTAATGGAGAGTGGTAATAAAAATTCTCTACCAGTGTTTTAAAAGGTTAAGACAGCATGTATAGAAAACATTTTCCTTTTTACTTAAATCATACCTAATTTAAGAGCTCCAGCAAGGCCACGTATTACTGTAACAGGATTGTTTGGATTTGTACAAAATTGATGTAATGGAGGAAAGAAAGCATCACGTTTATTTTCCAACTGTAAAATTAAAATATTTGGTTACATTTCAGTAAAACACAGCTTCTAACTTAACTATATGCCTCATATTCATTACCTATCAATCTATGTATTTTATTTCATGAGTTCATATTTCTTTTCTATTTTCTAGTATTTCTGCATTTTGATTTTAATTGTGACTAGATAGTAACTACAAACACTTTCTTGTGTACTACATATTGAACAAATTATGTAGCAGAAATTACATTTAAACTTCAAAACCAAAGCGCTTTAAATATTATTGAACTTTAAAAAGGAAGAAAAATAAGAAACAGGAATAGTTGGGTAGAGAGAATAGTTCAGTGGTACAAAGTTTGCTCAGCTTCCTTAAGGCTTTGAGTCCAGCATCACTGAGAGTGAGAGAGCACCAAGTATGGGTTGCATTTGTAGGGCAATGGTAGACTGTTTATCTGACACCCAGGGGGCTCTATGTGTTATCTCCAATACTGCCCCTATTGAAGAACCACAAAATTAAAAAAGTTAAAAGACCCTATAAAGAAGGTGGGAGTGGTGGCAGGCACTTTAATCCCAGTACTTGGGAGGCAGAAGTAGGCATATCTTTGAGTTCCAGGCCAGCTAGAGTGACAGTGAGTCCCTCAGAGATGGCTCAGTGGTTAAGAGCACTTACTGTTCTTTCAGAGTAAGGACCTGATTTTGATTCCCAGCTCTGTGGATCACAATTACCCATGACTCTACACTCACATGTACCTAATCTCCCATTCACATAAGAAAAATTAATCTTAGAAAAGAGATTATATATGATTCTATATATTCTTGAATAATGATGCAACATTATTCCTGTACGCTGGTAAATAAATTATCATGGATGAACCTTGTGGGCATGATAAATAAGCTAGTCATAGAAAAAATTGTCATTCTATTATGTAAAGTAGTGAAATTCATGAAAAAAGAAAACAGAATTGTGACTGCCAGGGCTTCAAGGATGGGAAAAAGATATGTTCCATGGGTAGACACTCTAACAAGATACATAAGTTCTTGGGATAGGATGTATAACAAGAGCATGTTTCATGATAATTATCTATATACTCAGAAAAGGATGAGATGGTGAATTTTGTCATGTTTAAAAACTCACAGTGAAGAAACCAAAACTTCTCACACAAATTCAATAATTATTTCCACAGATGTAAGACCATCCAAAGTATATTACCACAAGTTTATGTGTTTAATTTTTTTCTTTCACACCAGGAGGTGTAAGAAGAAGTTAATACAGTAGTAGCAGGATTTACTTGTGAAAAACACAACTAAGAATTGCTTTTATTCAACTCTTAACTTCCTATCAGATGTCTAAATTTCTACGAAATACAATTGATTTTAAATGTTTAATAACTTACAAAGATTCTTGGTGACACGTATCTATTACTATAGTCTTTCTTTTTTATCTAGGTATGCTGTGTTTAATTTTTTTAAATTTTATTTTATGTATATAATTGTGTTGCCTGTATGTATATATACTATGTGTTTTTGCCTGGTATCCATGGAGTCTAGAAGAGGGCGTCAGAGCTCCTGCAACTGGAGTTAAGGATGGTTGTTGAGATATCACATGGGTACAGGTAACTGAACTTTGATCCTCTGCAAGAGCAACAAGTGCTCTTAAGTGCTGAACCATCTTTCTAGCTTCAATGCTCACATTCTTAAAACATGGTTCTTTGATGATATTTCTTCTAGTTTGTGTATGAAATACAATAAATGCTAAGGTCCATAGAACTGGTAGACTTAAAACTCAGTTTACCTTAAAAAAAAAAAGTTAAATAGTTCTGGTATTTCTCACTTATTCTAATATACTCTGTAATCACAGAGCGACTTTGGGTATAGTAACAATGTTGCAGAGTACTTGCCCAGAATGTGCAAAGCCCTGGGTTCAGTCTCCAGCACAGCAAAAACAACATCAACAAAACAAACAAAATCTAATACAATCACAGTTAGTAGCTGAGAAGGTATTTGTAAAGTATCATAAAATCTTTTTGAATACATCTTTTTTTGTCACCAAATATTCACACTGCTGCCAATAACTTTAATATTTGCTAGGTATCCATGTTGACCTAAAGGATTTTACAAAACATAAAAGTAAACACTGGTTTGGCTGATTTCTAGTCAGTCAATTCAGACTCACATAAATACTAGGTGTAGGTGGGTTCAACTTGTCCTTTGGCAAGGGAGGGTATGGTGAAGATGGTGGTCTTGGAGGCGGACATTTATCCAACAAAATGCTACTGTTAGATAGGCCATTTTTACCTAGATTCCTTTAAAAATAACAGAGAAAAAAACCAGCTTTACATTTATATAGAAGGCAAAAAATTTCTGAATTAATTTCTAATTAAATGAATAGGTATTTTCATAAATCCATGAAGTTTGGATTCAGCAGGAACAACAACAAAATAAGTATTTCTGCAAATAAATTTGATTCCTTTATCTTCCACTGAAGAAAACTAAAAGCACAACATATGGAGCATAGAAAATATTCCTTACTTTATTTATAATTTCTTTACCTGAAGAACAAGTATGAGTTCTAATTTCCTTTCTATCATCAGAATCTTGCCCATTCAAGGTTAAAACCAAGGTTCAACCAAGAAAAAGTGCAAATACATCTTAGTTTCATACTATGTCTCAGAAATTAACTATCTGCCCTTTAAAAGCAAGTCTGAAACAAGACAGAAATTTCTCTGAAATAAGAGATGCATATAGTCATCTATATAAAAGACTATTATAAACATTTTCTACATAAGTACACTTATCAGTATTAGTGCTGTAGATACCAAGTATGAACATTATCTTCTAACATTGTTTTAGAATACCCCAAGCTAGATAATGAAACTTTATCATAATAGTACAAAGTAGACAGTAAAGGAAGCAAAGAAATTAAATGGTGACAGAGAGGATTTAGAAATCATATCATTTTAAATTGTTCTTTCTCCCATTTTGAAACAACCTCATGTAGTAGAGAAATGATGGGAAAGACTTCTGTGGGAGTAAAACTACCTACACTTCAAATCTTCAGTCTAAAAAAAACTTCTAAAACCATAGATATCAGGTCTCTTATGCCCGTGCGACTTTCACCTATGATCTCTGGGAACCTTAAGCCAGAACAGGTTACTATGAACCAAACACCCCATTATTTGTGATCTCAAGACTTCTAAGAATCAGATTTATCTCCAACATATACAAGTGATTTCCTATCTCTCTATTAATAAATTCATGCTTAGATTGGTTGAAATAGCACAAGACCACCCCAGGGATTGATAAGAGTTTTGATGCATCTAGTTACTTACAATATTAAGGGTCTGTAATGAGGCAAAATTGCCTTTATAAAAGTTTAACACAAAAGTATTAGAATGTACTTAAGTACTCAAGGGAATGTCCCAATATCTCCATTGGCTTCAAAAATGAGATGGAAGAGTATTTTCCTTAACACACATTGGTAACCCTGGGAAGACTATTCTTTCCTGGGAACAAGCATCAGGGTGGGGTGGGGAGGGGTGTTGGTTAGTGTGTGTGTGTGTGTGGGGGGTAGATCTGAGGGAGAGGTGAGAAATGGCAGGAATGGAGGTGGGTTGGGATGTACTGTATGAGAGGAAAGAAAAAAGAAAAGAAAAGAAAAGAAAGAGAAAGAAAGAAAGAAAGAAAGAAAAAGAAAGAAAGAAAGCAAGCAAGCAAGCAAGCAAGCAAGCCACTTTTAAAAAGGAAAAAAAGAAAAACATACAATCAACTATGCACTCCACAGCATAAAATTTTATTAACAAAAACTGCTCTTCCACATTTCTCAAAACTTGTGGGACATATTGAAGCTCCAGAATCTACCTCCAGGAAACCCTTTTAATGATATCTTATTTTCTCCCTATTCTTTTTTTTTTCTTTAAGCAAATGCCCTGAGTCTACAGAAAGTGAACATGGTAGTAAGCCTCTGCTTTAGCAGAATAGAAACAGAACTAGGAAAGGAGGAGAGAGAATAGCAAAGGGAGAGGCAAATAGAAGACAAGCAAATTGGAAATGGATCGAGGCGCTACATCTTCAGAGAACCAGCTATGGCTGTTGACCTGGACACTTAAAGAGATCTAATGTTGAAGTGAATGATTCTAACTTGTAGACAAAAAGACTAAACACTCAAAAATTTCTAAAGAAACAAATTTTAGAAATTCAGGAATCTTACTATATGATTTTTAAAAACTTAGCGATTTAAAGTATTAAAAACTGAAAAAAGAATCACATTGTTAGTATTGGCCAGGTCTGGTGAAGCACACCTTTAATCCTAGCACTTTGGAGGCAGAGACAGGGCAACCTGGTTTCCAGAGTGAGTTCAAGGCTAGAGTAAGCCTGCCCCCCACCCCCCAAAAATGTACTTAAAGATTAGTGACAGTAGTTGTCATGTGTAGGCCACTATGGAAAATAGTATCAGTAAGGTGGCCTCAACAAAGAAAATAGTAAGAAAAAGATATAATTTCTGATTAAAGTTATCAGTGTAAAAGGAAGCACCTGGTGAGTTTAAAAATTGAAAGAAAACAATGAAAATCAAAACAAAACAATCAAAATCAAAATAAAACACAAGGCCAGAAAAGACACTTTAAACACTTCATCTCAAATATTTTAAAGAACTTTAGTAGTATATATTTAGTATATATAAAGAACTTTAGCCAGACAGTGGTGGCATGCCTTTAATCCCAGCACTCGCAGAGGCAGGAGGATCACTATGAGTTCGAGGCCAGCCTGGTCTACAGAGTGAGTTCCAGGACAGCCAGAGTTACCACAGAAACAAAACAAAACAAAAAAAGACTTTAGCATATTAATTTAGCATATTATAGTTTATCACAAATAAAGTGATAAATTAAAATAAATTTCAATTTATTTTAAATTAATTCCTCCTTCTATGCCACAGTTTCTATTCCCTGTTCCCCATACGTAGCAAAGTCTATAGAATAGAAAAGATAACCACACTTTCAGATAATGAATTAAGACACACTAGTACTGGCAGTTAAATTACAACTGTTTTGAACTTTAAAATAAAATTGTTATATTGAATAGCCAATGTTAACAGACCCAATGCTTAGATTTTCAATTTACAGAATACTAATTTTCTGTTATTTCATTAAGCCTGAAGCCAAATGAAGGCTCTTTAAAAATCTACATCACTGTTTAAACTTTAAAATTCAATGTATTAGAAAAGTATATAGAATTCTTTGTCATTGTTCCAAGCAATGTTAGCTGCCTTACAGTCAAGATTTATTTACACAGGAAGGAAGACAAA